>NPFG01000391.1:0-37642 GCA_002288965.1 Xylaria sp. MSU_SB201401
TATTTTTTAATTAAAACCTGTTTAAAGCTTACTAGTTACTATTATATAAAATTAGATATCTAATTCTTTCTTATAAAGCGTTTCCTGTAGAGTTTTAGCAGTCGGTTAGCCTATATCTTTAACACTACTATATCTTAACAGAAACAATCGAGATATTAGATTAATAATATATTATATAATCAAATTTTCTTTAGATTTAATTAATTTAGTTTTTAAGGAAAGTGTTTTATTATTTAAATTAGAACCGCGTTCTTAATTAATAAGGGTTATATAAGAGACATTATAAAGCTTAGCAGCACATCTAAAAGATAAAGAAGGGTCTTTTTAGCAGGCCTAGATGGCTAGCTATAAGTCAGCTTCAGTCTAAAAGTTAATTATAATTATTAGTTAAAAAAAAAGGGAAAAAAAATATTGCATATAAAGGTCTAGAAAAGTGGCTAATCTAATTAGGTAGCCAATCTAAATAAGAGATGCATTATATATAACCCTGCTAATTATTTATATATTTATTAAATAATTTAAATATATATTAATATAAAATGTAAATATTTGTCATGCTAGCAGTGAGGAATCCGGGGGCAAAGTGTAATAATTGTCTAACTAAGAAAAGTGTAATAGAAAAGTAGAAAGGTCACAGTAATCTACTTATACAAAATGTATGTGCAGCCTACTTAGCGCATTCCTTGCTTATATGTGTATATGCTATTAGTTATAACCTTACAAAATATGTATTAGATCTAAGTAGGCAATATAGCTATATTGGCTATATGCCAACACCCCCTTTAGCTAATTGCCTAAAAATCCTAATTAATTTTCTCAATTACTAAGTATAAGAATTAAACACTAATCTGTTATTCCAGTCTTAATTATAGTATAGTGCGCAAGTATAACTACTGTGCTAAATGCCCTACTTACAAATGTAGGTCCAGCTAGATTCTTAAATAATGCAGCCTTCTAGCCCTACTTTTCTAGTTCTCCTACTCTATCTTCCGGAGCTTATAATCTTTAGTTATATATATATACCATATAATAATTAATCTTTTAAGTTGATTGCTAAAGTAATAACCTTTAGACCTACTATATAGTTTCTAATTAATGTCTAATTTTCTGCCTACCCAGGCATCTAGGAGTAAGACCAAGACTAGAACCAGAACCAAGACCCATAGACCAGACCAGACCATATATAGATCCCATAGTATAGAAACCTATATTATAGTGTAGGGACCTAACCATAGAAACCTAATTCCCCTGTTTAGTCCCCCCCTTCCTACTAATGCTTCACTAACAATAGCTCCCTTTTAGCCCCCTTCCTACTAACTCTCCACTAATAATAGCCTATTCTCTTAGTATATAGTTAATAATAGCCTAAAAATACTAAAAGGTTTAAAATCTTTAAAAGGAAAGGTAAGTAACTATAAAATAGTATAATAATACATTATTTCCTATCTATTAATTAGTCTAATAAATTACCATCTAATTATAAAAGGTTATAATTAAAAGCTTAGCTCCTCTTGCCCTTCTCTTTTACAGTTTTCTTAATTTTAAACAAGCCTAATATATATATAAACTGTTTATATTTTTATTTATCAAAAGGCTTAATCAAACTATTTACTAGATTGTTCTCTAACTTTATATATATAGGTTATATATATCTAGCTTCTACTTCCTAATTAATATAATAGTATATAATACATATATATCTCTTTTACTTACTTATAGTACTAATGCCTAACCAACTTAGTACGCTAGTATTATCTCCTAAGAGAGTAATTAGTTTTTTAGGTATAAGTCCAAGTTTTATAAAAAAATTGCGCACCTAAGCTATATTATTAGCAGCTTTGCTTATAGCAATATATTTGCTTTCTATAGAATTTTTTACTATAACTCCTTATAGCTTAATATACCATAATACTAGGCATTCTGTTATAAAGATTACATAACTTATAAAAAACTTGCTATACTCTAAGTCTAATAATAAAGTAACATCTATAGCTGTAAATAAGCCTATCTTATTATATTAGTAATAAAGATAAATAGGATTTAGCTTCTTATACTTAATATATAAATCTATAGTGCCCTTAAGATATCTTGCTACTCTTTTCACTACTTCTGTATATTCCTTTAATAGATTACTTATAAATCTTGCCTATATAGATAAAGTAAAGCTAATATCTAGACAGGTAACCTATACTAGAAATACTATTTTACTAAATATTAAAGTATATTTGAATACTTTATCAGAGTCTATAGGATCTCCTTTACAAAGTATTGCCTATTTCATGCCCTTTGAATCCATAAGCATAGCACACTTATTTACTATTGCCATACCTATACTCTCTAGCGCTTTAGTAATATATTAACTCTAGTTAAAAGTTATATTTCTAATAGGACTATTTCTAATAATGTAGATACTTAAAAACTAGTCTATAAATCCTAATTTGCTTACTAGAATAGTCTTTTTTAGATTATTAACAGTCTTATTAAGGCTATTAAAGTTAAGTCCTATTAGCAAAAAGTCGTCTATATAAAAAGCTATAATCTGCCTAATAGAAAAGTTATAATATATTGTATCATTAGAGAAAAGAAAGTCAAATCCTAGTTTTTTTAGCATCCTATAGACCTTAATCTGCTACTTATAGCCTAACTATTTTAGTCTATAAAAAGGCTTTAGAAATTTAATAATCTTTTCTATAAACCATTTATACTATTTTTTTTTAGTAATAAAGGTTATAAAGTACTTAGCTAACATTCTAAATTGCTTTATAAAGATTTTCTCCCATAATATCCTATTTAAGTAGGCTATAATAAAGTCTATCTAGATTATATACTACTTATATACTATAGTAAAAGCCATTAAAATTCTCTATAATACTGCTTACGCTATTATAGCACTTGTCTTATTAAAATCTATTCCTTTTCTCTATATAAAACTACATGTTACAATACGCACCTTAAGCTTTTCCAGCTCTCCTATAAACATATATTTCTTATATAACACCCATTTCGCATTAATAAAGTAACTTTAGCTAGCTTCATTTCTGTTAACAAACTTTAGGGTGCTAATGTCTAATACTGTGCTAATCTCGGTAAAGATAGCCTTGAGCTATCTATCGCAATTAAGGCTGTCTAGTACTTCTTTTAATGTTAGGTTATTAAATATAAATAGCTTTATATTATAAACAGAAAATAGATTCTATAAATAATTAACATATAGGTTTTTTAGCTATTTGCATAGCTTCTTTGTTATTAATACAATTCTCTTACTTATAACATATATCTTACTAACTTAAAATTACTTATAGCTTTCTACACTGTCGCTATTTTAATTACTATCATCCCCTTTATAGGTTAAAGCACTAAAGGCTAAAATAATATTAAGGTGTTTATTAAAGGTATTATAAGCGTAAATCGTTTATAATTCTTTTGGTTGCAAGTTCTTCAGAGGTTAGCCTTGTTTTTGGGGGGCTTTTCTAATTGACTAAGGTTTTTGTGGTTATAGATTCTTTAAAGATCTGTTACATCTTAGGGGGGCTCCTCTATCTAAAAGATTATTATCGACAATATTATTATCTTTATTCTGGATTTTAATACGATTTTTGCTTTTTTTCTATAGGCATTTCTATATAGCCTTCGGTAAAGAGTATATGATCTCTTTAGGATTAGGGGCATTAGTAGGATTACTAAAATGTTTATAAACTATAACATATAATATATATAGTTTTTTACCACTATTGATTAACCATATAATATAATTAGTTTCCCCCTTATACCTAAAAAAAACAGCACGGGCACTACGTACCTTAAGCTTTTTGTTTATAACTCTTTTAAACTCATTTATATAAACAATAGCATATGTTCTAAGCATACATAGATAGTTCAGCTTAAGTTTATACTTCTTTCTAGAGTAAAAGTAATTTATAAATTGCTATTAAAAGGTTTTACCCTTAACAGTTAACTAACTAGTTTAGTTTATTATATACACAGTAATCTACAGTCCCTATAACTAAAAAACACTTAGGAATTGCAACTAAATAAAATAAGCACAAGCTTCACTTTAGACAAACTAAATAAATTGTTCAACTAGGCCGTTTTAATACTAATTCATAAGTAATAATAATAATATTAGTATATTATTATTAGCATAAAACTTTTCAAAGTTCCCTATTCTAAATTCTCTTCTACTATCTAAATATATAACTCTTACACGCTTAAGTAAAATATCTCCCGCTTTAGGGATACAATTTCTTAAAAGAAAGTTCACTTTTATAAAATAATCTGTAACAGCTTTTTAGGCTTTATTTTTTATTTTATAAAATTAAAATATTTTATATCAACTATCATCATTAACAATAAAAGTGTAGTATTTACATCCTACTACTAACTTAGGGCTAATACTACCTAAGTCAATCTAGGCAACTTCTCCCAAATACTCTGCTCTCTTAATAGCTTCCTTTAAAAAAGTCTTCTATAATTTAGCTTAATTACAAGCTATATAAAAAAGATATTCTATTTTTTTCGGATTAAGGTTAATATTAATTGCTAACTTAATTATTATAATAAAGCGTTTTATACTGGGGTAATAAAGACATTAGTGCTAAAAAATAAGCTTATCTTGCAGCTCTCATATTATAAAAATATATCTATCCTTTTTAATACAAAAGTTCTTTAGCTCTAACTTTTTAGATATTAACCTTAGCACGTACCCCTATTTTAGAAGTAATTTAATAGTCGGTTTAGCCTTACTATATTTCTATAAAAAAAAGCCTTTTTAATAAACATTTATAATAGTAATAGCCTTGCCATCTTTATTTTAAAAGATATACTTATCTAAATATCTTTCCCTATGGTAGAATCATTTTCTAGATATAATATTTAGGGGGAATACTAAGATATAAAGGGTATGTTTAATTATAAGCTTAATAAGTTTGCTATATATGAGCTTATAATAGCGCTTAATAATACTAATACCAAAAATAAAGATTAGGCTAGCTCCTGTGCTAATAAAAGCGCCCTTTTCTTTAATATTGACAAAGGTTCCCTTTTTAAATTTTAATGTTATATTTAAGACTTTAATGTTAAAACCAGTATTAAACAAAATATGGAATTAATATTCATTAATCTAGTAGATCCTTATAAGACTAAACATACTACTATTAGCAGTATTTTAGATTTTAGTTGTTTTTAATACGTTAGTAAAGGAATTAGAAATATCTTCTGTCTTTTTTAAGTATAATGCTATCTTTTGTTTATAAAAAGCAATAAAATCATTTAGCTAAGTATAATTTATAATGGCAGAGTAGGTAATTGATCCTAATTCTAAGCTATTTAGAGGACCTTATTTTTTAATAGGTCGCCTATAGATATTATAATTTTAGGAACTATTGTTATTTTTAGATTTTTAAGGTTTAGTACACTCTTTTATAAGGTATCCAAATTTACTATAATTATAATATCTAGGCCCCTTTTCTAGGTGCTAATTCTTAGGATCTTTAAGCTTGCCCTTAAAACTTTAGTTTTTATTATAGCTGTGATTTCCTTATTAGCTTCTATAGCTTTTATTATTACTGCCCTACTTTTAGTCTTTATTGGAGTTCTTTCTATTATTTTTAAAACTAGATATAGAGTAAATAGTCTTCTTTGTATTATTTTTTTCTTCTACTTTAGATCTGAAATTGCTATAGAATTTATTAATAAGATTTTATAGAGTATACTCTTATTACTTTATTATATAAATAGTAGTTTTATGCCATCTGCTAGCTTTCTCCTTGACTACTGCAAGAAAAAAAACAATAGCCTAGTTCTTACTAACCTTTTTGCCTATGCTTTTATACTAATATAAAAGTCGTTACTATTTTATTATAAACATAATAGGATCTTTATTATTGTAGGTATATTACATTAATTCATCCTACAAGTTGCGCTAGTAAATTTAGCTGGTTGTTATATATATCTTACTAAATATCTGTAGCATTTTGCTACTTTTGGTAATTCTTTCAACCAAATCTAAAGGCGTAGTTTTATAGGTATTAGTAATAGCCTAAGCGATTATTAGTTCTCTATAGTAGCTAATTTTGCTTCCTTCCTTATAGCCTACTGTAGCTAAAGATAGCTTCAGATTTTGCTTATATATAAGCTAGTTACTAGATCTTTTAAGGTAATTCTCTTTATTTAGGGAAAATTTAAGTTTTCTCTATTTAGGTTTTAAACTCTTAAAATTTCTACTAAAAAAACTTTTGCTAAAAAACTTCTTCTCTTTATAAGCCTTCTTAGATTTCTTTATCTTATGCAGCTTACGCTTTAGGTATGTTAATTTGTTGTCTAAATTATCATTAGAGTCACTTAAATTTAAAGATAAAGATAAAAATAGGGATAACAATAGGGGATTGGAATCTAGAGCTATGATAAGGGTTTTAGTGCTAATGTATCCTTAAGATTTAAGGGATTTTGATTTCTTTTTACTGCTATAACTACTTTGCTTTTTATTGCGAGGAGTTTTGTTATTATTTAAACTATTTAATAGGTCTAAGCTTGAGTTCTATTTTATAGATTTATAGTTATTATTGCTATTTTCGATAGTTTTGATAACCTTGCCCCTTAGGCTTCTTTTAATAGCAGTAATATTACTATTGTTATCTTTGTTACTAGGGATAATATTATATAGACTTCTAATTTGTTCCTTAGCTTGTTTACCAAATAGCTAAAGCTTATTTAAATATGTCTTCTTTGTAAATTGTAGTTTGCTATTAAAAGTAGACTCACGTTCTTTTAGCTAATTTTTATAATTTAGCTTAGCTTGATCTAACTGTTTTATAGTATAGTCGAGTTTCTTTTTAGTCTTACCTAGCCTCTTAATAAAGCAAATAATTTTAGTATCCTTGTTAGTAATATTGGTTGCGTTGTTAATCTAATTACTGGCCATTTTATTAAGTAAACGATTCTGATATGTCAACTGTTTTAACAAGTTGCTAATTATGATGCGTTGTTGTACTACTACCTGTTTAGGTCTATATTCTATCTATAACATCCATTGCCAATAAAATACTTTTAGACGCCAGCAAGGTCTCAGGAGTTAGCCTTTTTGTTAAAAATTACTTACTACGTTGCTACTATCTCAGTAGTTTGCAGATTGATAGATTGTTACATATTTACTAGCTACTATGTAAACATTTATTACACTAATAATAAGGAATCCAGGGACAAAGTATAATAATTGTTTAACTAGGAAAAGTATAATAAAAAAGTGGAAAGGTCACAGTAATCTACTTATATAAAATATATATGCGGCCCACTTAGCGTATTCCTTGCTTACATGCGCATATGCTACTAGTTATGACCCCACAGAATATATATTAAATCTAAGCGGGTAATATAGCTATACTGGCCATATGCTAATATAAAGTAATATTTTAAAAAAGTATATTAAAAGATAAAGAAATAGGTAAATAAGCGGTATAATAACGCTCTAATTTATAAAAAAGATTAGTTTATTATATTAAATATAAAAAATATTAAAACTAAACTCTTTATAAAAAAAACTTAATAAAAAGATGTTTAGTCTTTTTAAAATTAAAAAAGTAATCTCTTTTATTACTATTAAGTTAATGTTATTAAAGTTTTAATATATTTATAACTCTTTTATATTTTATTTATCGAGCCTTTTTATATTACTATAATATAAAAAACCTTTAATCTAGTATAAGTTTTATATAAAGCTAGGCCGAATTAAGTCTAAAGACTATTAAATAAAATAAGTAATAAATATTTTAAAACCCGAAAATTATATTAAATACTTAATTAAATAAAAAGGTTAGCTAGTTAAAAAGCACTAGACCTGGGAACTATATAACTACCTTTATAAAATAGCATAAAGGTAGTTATTCTAGAGTTTTATTAACAGTATTTTAATAAGTTTTAAGACTTTCGAGTTAATCTTCTAAAAATATTGTAACGCTTCTTCCGGTTTATAGAACAAGCTTTTAAAAGGAGGGAGATTATATTACACGCGCTAAATACTAGTGCTTTTAGTATAGCCCGGTTAAAGGCACGCTTTAATAAATTACTTGAGCTATATAACCTCGTATAGCCTTATATCTCAACTTATGAAAATGAAGCTATTTAACCCTTATATAAATTGTGTAACCTAGCGCGGAGATCGGAGGACCCCCGAGAGCACTTATATATATAGACCTGAGCCAGCCTGCAAGGCTTGAAGCGATCTAATCAGACCTTCAGGGACCTAGGCAAGCTATAGTAGATTATTGTAAATCTGAAGCTATTTCCAAGCCCTGAATCTAGCCCTTGTTATAGCAGGGCATTGCATTGCTAAAGATGCGGGTGAAACAGCACGCACTTTTCTAAGGGCCAGTTACAGAACTAAGTACACTCTTCGTTGCAACTTCGACTCACTCAAGAGGGGAGCTGCCTGTTCAGTATCATGCAGAAGGCAGAGAAGGTTCTCCCTGGACATTGGAATAGTTAAGCAATTTCAAATGGTTCCCTACTAGTTGTTCGCTATAGTACAACTCTGGCTTCCTGCATCATGAACTTGTGAAAACACCGCAAAGTGTACTGGTACATAGAATGGGGTTGGAAAACTTGTGCTCAACCTCTTTTTACTAGGTAAATGACGATGAGCAGTTATTGTTACGCCCCTATCATCCCTTCACTTTACTACTAGGATTGCGTAGTTGGTATATGGATTTGCACAAAATGCGACTGATCGCTGGTAGCAAGACTGCATGGCGAGCCTAGTGAATTGGGGGAAAGAGTATAGGATCCCTGAAACTATAGAATTCCAACTATGGTGTGGGTTTTAAGGGAATACTGTGCAGAACACCACACTAAGCAAGCAGCAGGTAAAAGTATCTCAGGCCACTCTACTTCAGTATTTTCCGTCGAAACCCTTGCAGATCCCATCATCCACCCTACAATCCATCCTCCGATTTTTTAACCAATCCTGCCGTGACAAAGTGGACTCTTCATAATGCAACAACTGGGATTGAAACGGCCAAAGCAAGAGTCGACGCGAATACAGCCCTTACTAGAAAGGCATCAGTATCAGGTGCTCGCATGAGGTAACATGTCAAATTTCCGCATAGAGCTGGGAGGGTATGCGAGAATATGACCGTACACGTGTTGAGACGATTGGTAATTACAACAGTGCAAGAATGATGCGTGATAGTTGTGGTTCTAAGATCCGCCTTCATGTCATCGGCTGGGTTTACAAACAAAAATTTCGCATGACATCACCTTCGGATCCCCGGCCTGGGAGATCTTCCTGTGGGCACTTGGTCTTGCGGCTCGGCCCGCCACTTGACAATGCATCATTCCTAACGCAGGCCGGGAATTACAAAAGCAATGGATACACAACATCTGGATCACTTGGACAGTTTCAAGACAATCAATTTCAAAATACTCAACCATTCTCTATTCAGTCAAACATCCATAGTGAAATAGGATCATCGTGTATTTGCGAAATCTGGCGATACCTCCACGTAGGGAGAACTCAGATGGCTTTGAGGCAGATACTCGATTCATTGTTCAATCACTTCCCTACTGGACTGATTAGTTCGCATCGTCAACGATTACGACATAAGTGTGGAGACCCATTTACCCATCCCCAAAAGCATAGGGTGGCTGCCAGACAGGGAAGCCCCTCGAATGCCCTTCAAATTAGAGTGTTGAGTAATATCTGATCGGGCGCCGATACTTTGAGGTTGAGTTTCTTTCACACGATTGGCTGCGTACGATGAGACGCTCGGACGGTGTAGGCGCGGCACATATGTTGGAGCGGACACGTCATAAACCGTTACGTCCGAAACGTTACAACGTGGCTTCTAGTCTGCGGGAAGCGCCGCCGAAGGTATTGACCGGTCAGCCCGATGGAACTCGGGTCAGATTTTCGGGCGTTGCATTTTAGATTCTCGGGCATTAGACTAAACCCAACATGGCTATAGTCGAGGCTGTGTCCACAACACCACTGTTTTCCCATACAAATTGGGATAGTTGCAGACACCCTGGACAGCGATTATGGAAACAGTTCAGACCAATCCACCTTGACATGAAACCACCCCTTCTGCTATTTTGCAAATTCCGCGTCACATGCTTGTTAGGCTTCGAAACCTTTAGCAAAGGTAGGTAGTAAGGCTTTAAAAAGGCTGCAATCGACATAGGATTGAGAGAGAAAGCTGGAAGTGCTGTTTTTTGATAGAAAACGCAAAGGGCGTGGTGTTGTTGACGGCTAAGGTTGAAGGTTAAGGTTGTTGGTAAGGTGGAAGGTGGCAATGATTATTGAGAGGATTATTAAGGCTGTAATAATAGCTCAATTGTGGCTAATATTGCGGCTAATATTGTGGCGCCAATAGCAATAGCAATCGGCGACTAGATTGTAGCTATGTTTTTTTATGCTGGGAGGTACAAGGATAATACCTCTAAACCGGCTAGATTAGGTGTACCAAGCGGCCTTGTAGGGGTGGCAGTACGTACCCCCCAGCATCTTCCCTTTTGGGTTTAATCTAACGCCTGAGGATTGAAACGTAGCGCCTGAAAATCTGACCCGGATCGGGACGCCTTGAATCAGCGGGACCAATCACTCGTAACGCCTCTTCTGTTCCCGAATACGAAGTTGTAGTCTCCGAATGGTAATGCTGCCATCCTAGAGGCCGGATTACCGGAACCAATCTGATAGAATGAGCGGACCAAGTGACCATACTTCCTTGCCAAGTTGCCGCTGCATACTAGTTACTTTATGCCTCAAAGAACTTTTCGTCGTCTACCACTCGGCCTAGCTCCAGCGGAGTGACTGAATAGATGCGCATTATGAAACGAATGGGCTATTTGGTGTACCGTTATTATGACTAGCACTGTGTCTAGGCTTAACAGACTCGTTGATTACAAAGACAATGATGCTGTTTGAAGGTTGTGTGGTAATATAGCTTCTATGGCAGATGACTTGATACTCGTATGTAACAAGGCAACTGAAGGGAACTGAATGCTTTGAATTAGCTTTATAATTCCTTCTAGCCCTAGTAGCTGATCTTGACTCAACATGATCATAATTGGGCCGGAGTTCACCTTCAAGGTCGGCCAGTATGTCTCAATCAAGCGGGGGATGAATAGTCTCAGTTTCAATACGAGTACGGAGTAAAATAGCGTCAATACCAATGAGACAGCACATGCAATACACCGAATCAGGCATATTACTGGTTTATGATATCTCATCGTAGCTCCCGTTCTGACCCAACAAACGTGGCAATGCTGCTCGAAACGAGACTCATCCTGGCAAGTATTGGCTCTAGACACAGATTTTTCGAGAGAATATAGATATTGGGATCCAAAATACCCATCACCTTACTCCATTTCTACTCCAAAATGTTAAACTAGCGTAGATTACCCATATAGCTAGATATAAGGCTTAATAATACCATATTTATAACTATCGTAGTCTTGGAAGTAGCCTTCTTATATAGCCTACTAAATAGCTATGTAAAAAAGCATTTGGCTAAGCCCTTAGCGGCTCCACCCTAGCGCAACACCAAGCCTTCCAACATTGGTTGTTGCCACTTGAAGGAATACCACTGAACTCCGATTACTCCTTTAAAGGCAGGGCAGATACACAGAAGCTAAGCCACCCATAGAATCCCGGAAGCCCTTTTTGGAAACCTGCAAGACATAAGGCTAATATGAATGGACAAGGTACTTATACAGACCAGCCTATCAGTTCCCAAATCAATTGGCCATGGTTCTAGGGAGGTGAAAGTCGGCAACCTTTCAACCATCGGACAGCAATTGGCATCAGGTACACATCCTTTATCCTTAACTATGTTTGTAGATTATGTGAGAAGAAAGCGGCTGAGGCGTAACATTGTGTTGTCGAGCAGGAGAATTGGCAGTCTATCATGAAAACCAAAAATCAGCTCTATATACGGTTAACACGATGCCAAATGAGGAGAATATGGTGGCCATGATAATTACGAGGAACCGGGGACCACCTGCTATCAGGAGACCCTCTCGAGCTAGAGTCAACCCGGCTGCAGAACCTTATGCGCTCAACGACACACGCATCGAGTGAGTTCTTGCATAATATTTCACCATTTCCCTCCAATAGAGAGCGTAGTTGGGGACAGGCATTTAGAAATTGGAACGGTTCCGTAAAAGATAGATCAAACCTCACAGATTCCATAATTGAGATCTTTTCAACCTAATTGGCCCGTGTGACAGAGCTCAAGCATAATGTTTGCAAGATCCGCAAGGTCAGGGGGCTTAAGAAGGCAAGAGTCCTTAGTGTGGATGCTGTCGTTAGGTTAGATTTCGCGGGCTTCTACGCCATACTCAGCTTCCTTTGCTTTATGTTCTTGAGGACATGTAGATCATAGCGGCATATTCCCTGTATCGTCCTTTACCGACGGGCCATACACCTAGGTCTAAGCCGGCTATTTTTCTTATTTTCTTTGTACCGTTTTTCTTTCAAATATTGCCGAAACTGAGAAGTAGGCATACTCTAGTGTTGGACTTAGCGGCAATGCTACAGTCTCAAGAATCAAGATTCGTACGTTTAAACTCAGCCCAGCTGAGGACGACATTGAGCTTCTGGAGCGGCTGAGATAGTATAAATAGATCTTAGAGATAGGGCTTGCCATGCATTTATATACATACGACAGGCTACCTGAAGAGGCTTTCGCCTGGGCCACGTGGCTTTCAGCCCAATATCACCGCCGTCAATTCAAAACATCATACAACGTAGCATAGCTTTATGCGTACAGGTAGGATCAATACTTAGTAAAACCCCGACTACTTGTTACTTATGCTACTACAACTCAGGCCCCTTTGTGTTTACACGAGTACCTTGATACTACGCCCGCAAGGCTGGGCCCTGACAAGAGGATTTGGCCGAAAACGATATTGAGCGAGATCCAAAGCTAGCGTGTGTCTCAACAAGCTGACCGGAGTAGCTTTCGACACATCCCGCAAGTGACACGATATCCCCGTTAGAAAAGAGAATGAAGACACTAAGTCTATGAGGTAGATAAATAGTAGGCCTTTAGCATGACACGAGTATGTACAGAGCACTCCTGTTTCATTCAAGACTTCGGGGGCTATCATGTTCTCTAAACCTCTCTTTGCAATAGTTATCGCTGGCCTCCGCGTGTCCAAGCCTACTACAGACTCCGCAGATTCCAACGCGATATGCAAATGTATCCCTGGCGATCGATGCTGGCCTAGTGCGAAGGCATGAAGAGATTTCAATACTACCATCGGAGGCATTGAGGCAAACTCATCACGCCGGTTCAACTGGTTGCTGTTTGCCACAACCCAGACTATGACGAAAGTGCCTGCACCTATGTTCAGAGGCAGTGGAAAAGCCTCTGAACATAGGTGCAGGCAGCGGCTTGTGGACCGTAAGTATTACTGCCTCCCATGTTTGATTGCGTAAAATGATAGACTAGACTAGGCTTGGGGGGAGATATGAGGGCATAACAACTCGGAAAGAACGATTCTCTTCAGCTTTTCCATAGTATTTCGCTCAGCCTGTAATATACAACCTTGCCCTAGGTCATCGAAGTGAGATCCTCTAATTAATTCATTAGGAGGCTGCCATGAAGCAAGACGTGGTCCTGAAACCGTGCGATAAAAGCTGCTCAATCCGTATGTCTAAAGTCCTAAGAGATGTAGAAAGTGATATGTGCACAGCTTGACATGACATTTACGCGTGTAAAGCTCATTTAGAACCGTCCCATCTTGGTCAGTGGAAGTATATGAGATTGTCAACAAAATAGTGAAAGATAATAGAGAGCGTGCCGGCATATGATATCCGGAACTCTGTTCAGATTAACTCCAGTTACTCTAGCTAAGGCTTAACCTGAATTGTAAGAAAAAAAACCCTAGAAATCACATTGTGCCCATTACCTTAACCCCATTTCTCGAGGAGCCTCTCTCCACGTAGATGCTTGGGGCACTTCCTATCCAGAAGGCCCTGGTTGTAAAAGAACTCCACCATCTCCGTGTGTTCGGCACAAAATGCGTTCCTCAACATATGCTCGTGCTCCTCAGGACCCCAAGGATCATGCATTTTGAAACTAGCTCTATGTTCCATCAGCTTGCGGAGTATTCTCATGCTTCCGACCGTTGCGGCAGCGGAGAGAGGAGCGTGCCAACTAGCGCTTTTCCTACCCCGATTCGGATCCGCACCGCGTTTCAACAGTAGATCAACGACGTCGTCATGAAGATACTGGGTGGCTTCTACCAGAGGGCTATCGCCCACCCCATACTCTGGTTCGATACTGAATCCTCGATCCAAGAAATGTCGAACTATCTCCACGTTCCCATACTAGCAATGCCTAACTAGCAACGTGTGGCCGAGCCGGTAAGAACGGTAGCCACTTTCTGCATCAGTGCCGAATCTTGATTGAATATACTGCACCACCTCCAAGCTTCCTGTCGCCAAAAGAACTACGTTACTTATGTACTTCCGAAGTTCTCCGTATTCCCGCTCGTCAGGACAGTAATATGGGGACAGAACTAAGCGCACCATGTCTACGTCTCCTCGCAAAGCTGCCCCCGTCATGGCACCAAATCCTGTTGTCCTAACTCTCTGTACAATATTGTCATCGCTCTCATAGTTAACGTTCTTACTTTTGTTCCTCTCCTTTTCGATACGTTGGAGTTCCAGATGATCCTGGAATAGCATGACCATATCTGTCTTGCCGCCAAACGCAGCGAGCTGCATCGGAGATGAGAACATGTAGCTGGCCCGGGTTAGACAACAGCCTTCGGCTAACAGTTCTTTAGCGAGATCCAGGTATCCAAGATATGCTGTTGCGCACAAAAGGCTCAACCGGCGGTCCGGCTTTTCCGATTCCGTTTTCGAGTCATCCGGCTTCTCATAGTCTGCTCTCCAGTCCCATAGGTTACTCATGCCTTCTTTCAAAGCCGCCTAGCAGAGACTACCAATGACCGTGGCACGATAAGCGCCCGTCGCCTCACACAGTTCTTTGGCTGCCTGGCGGATCTCAAGGAATCGACCGGTATCAGCGTCTCCTACAGGCGAACCCTGAAGACTAAATAAGAGTGCCACAATTCGACCGCGCTGTGAAGTCGTCTGATGGGCCAATCTAGCATCTTGTAGCTGCTTCCCTGGTCGTCTAGAACTCGGGACTCGAACAAGGCAGGCCGAAATGCAGTGTAGAAGGTTTCTGTTGAACCACGTCAGTGCCATTTGGGTTCCTCATGATCTAGGTGGAAAGACATACTTGAAACGAGCTTCAGTCTTAACGCTCTGACAGTGCGCAATGATGCACCAGACCAAAATCTTGTGGAGGGCCTATGGGGGAAGATCTTGGATATGCATTGTCTTGAATGAGGATGGACTAATGTAATCGAGATCTGCACCGGTGGATTGTAACGATTCGTGATTCAAACTCTATATTTCGGAAGGACCTGTCGGTACATGGGGTGTATTCGACGATGACGACGGCAGATGTGTTCAATGAATGTGTTGGTTCATGCTGTGTCTACTAGGACGAGCAGTTGTATCTGAGACCTTGCCTATACAACGCGTCACAAGCGTCAACAATGACAAGCATCTTAGTACACAATCACCAATTCAAACCAATCACGGCTCGTATCCAAGGCGCAGCAGAGCCAACATCGCCTTCTAAAGACATGTGGACTGACCTAGGGATAATCCCTCAACTTTGACCAGCACGCAGGTCTGCTGTAACTGTCTTCGTGCACAACATTGTAACATCAACCCCAACAGGGCATCTGGGGGCGGTTGCACACCATAGAAACAAACATGTTTTACTAGGATGGCTAGGCACATGACAGATGGTAGCTGATGGCACAGGGGACCTGATATACGACGGACTAGGAATTCTCAGCTCGGCCTTACTCTCCACTCTCTCTTACTCTCCAGCGATGCAAGTTGATCCCTCTCCAGCCCCAGGATATAGAGTAGTGGTCGGCCAAGAGATTCCATTCCTCGACCTCATCCAGGCCTTCGAGGCTATCGACTCTCTCTTTCTCCTGCACCGAGACCCAATCCTCCCATATCAGTTCAATCGTCAAGCTGTGCGCGGAGCTGAAGCCCGCGTCTCGCAACCGAGCTTCTTGTTCGTTAGTAGTAGTGTATCTCTCTAGTGTGGGCATCCGAATACGTCGAGCGGCGAGGTTAGACACCATCTGCTTCCCAAAGGGATCGTTCGGATGGACGGGCTCGTATATCACTAATGAAAGGAGAGGTATCCGGTCTGTGAAGTACTTGATCGCCTCGGACGCCACGGGCACTTCTAGATAGCATAAACAGCACTCCGAGAGGAGCAGCGTCGGAAGACTTGACTTCAGTCCTGCCAACTGAGATTCTGACTGGCCGGGTCTGGATAGGTCTCGCAGATCTAACCCGTAACACCAGTACTGACTGTCGTTGGGAAGCTCCGCGTCATGCCACGCATGAGTCTGGTCTGCTGCCAGGCCAGCTTTTGGCATCACCTCTCTTAGCGCGGGCGTGGCTCTGGTGAGATGATACTTTCTATCCGCGACGATGGGGAAATCCACCTCAAGGTAGATGAGTTTGGAGGGTGCTTTGTCCTTGAACAGCCGGAAGACCCGCGTATCCGTGCCGGCGCCAAGCGAGACGATCTGTCGCTTTTGGCCCTCGGTCGTGGCCAGGAAGGCGTCGATTAACCTGTCCAGTGCCGTGGTACGCGTGTAGGTCCCTATGAATGTACTCACAGCCTCAGCACTTACCCTGCCTGGCTGGTTTGCCCGCTGGTCGAGTCAGGTCATCTTACCTCGATTGATGATGGGCAGTCTCCTCGCTGGTGCTTCGACGAAATACTGAGCATACGGATCATCTAGGTAGCCTAGGTCGACGGCGCTCAAGCGTGAGACGGCGGCATCGGTGTCGGTGCCCTGGATAGTGGCGTCATGGCTGGGCGTCGAGGTGGCAGCACCAGACTGGGTGCCACTGCCACCCCGGCCTCGCATCCGGCCCCGGGCCCCGGCACCACCCCGTACGCCCCGGAGGGTGAGGAGGTTCGGGATTGAGGGTGCCGGCATGTCTGAGCTTGACATGGTGTACGAATTGCTTTAACCCGCGTCCTGCAAACCAGCTCTCATCGGATGGTGAATTGGTTAATCGAAATATTGACGTTGTTTGCGTTTATGTCAAACCTAGGTAAGTTAGGGAAGTAATTAGGTGCATACAGGCCCGGAATGGCATCAGGAGGGGACAATATGAGACAGATGGATGTGCCCGTGTACCCAGGTAGTTACTGTCTAGATGCATATCCGCTTGGCGGATATTTTGAACAATTCGTGTAACGAGTTTCGTACTTATAAGGAGACATAGCGTAGCAGCCTTCGACATGGTCGCGTTTCGCCCCCGTCACTCCGGATTTCACCTTTAATAAACTAAACAAACGAGCCAATGAATTTACGTCAACATGCCAAGACAGAGGTATATGAGACCCGGAGGTATGTATGATGCTTACGGTATGCCTAACGGCCTACCTGCAACCCAAGGGCGGGATTACGAGCTTCCCGTCGCTACCCACTGTCCAGTACTCTCAGTTCGCGCCCCCGTTCCGCCCGTTCCGCCCCCCATTAGCTCTGGTACTGCTATCCTGGGCGCTATTCTACAGTCCTAGTACTACGACTATCCTGGGCACCGGCTCAGCTGTTTAGTGGAGGGACGGTAAGGCGCTAACCCATACTGGGTAAAGCTGGGTTCGCGATCCTTCTCACCTACGTGGATGCTGACTGACAGGGCCCCGGTAGGCAACCATCGCCTCGGTCTCGAAGCGAGAGGGAAGCGAGACGCTGCGCCTCTGTAACATCTGCTGTTAGGAAACTCTTCTTCCTCTCCTGACAATCAATTCCTTTGACCACTGTCCTTTTTCTCTTCCCTCTCTTCTTTTCTGTATCCATCTTCACACGTTTGCTCATCTAGCAGCTCATCCATTATTCTTTCCTTCTATTTCTTTTATTCATTATTTTATTCTACTATTCGCATACATCACTCTCCAAGCATTTTCGAAGCCAATCAGAATCATCATGTATCGCGATATCGCGACAACCCTCTACAAGCGGGGCGAGGCCTCGATGGATGGCTATGAGATGCCAGGCTGGGCTTGGGGCGTCTTGCTCGTCAATGCCATCGTCTTCTTACCTCTGTACTTTATTGTATGTATAACCCGACGTGTCGTGTGGCTATGGAGCTATGTGGTCGTATAAGTCGTCATCTTGAATAAGTTACTAACCAAACCGCTGCAGGTCTCTTACACCTTCCAACATATCTACCCGACCCTTGCCATGGTCGAGGACCCGTCGCCTCCGGCCTACGATCCTGTCTCTCTCAACGAAGATGGCCAGTCCATTGCCGAGGATGGCTTCGCCACCGGTGACAGTGCCGCTGTATCCGAGACCCCCGCCGTCACCTCGTCCCTTCGCAGCACCCACCGCGCCGTCTACGCCATCGCCGGCTGGCGATCCCTGTTCCGTGGCTTCGCTGCCTACCTCTTCCTGTCTTTTATCATGGTCACCGTCGCCGGTCTCTTCGCTGGTGTCGGTATCCCCGCCTTCATCGCCGCGCCCCTCATCGGCATCGCCGTCGCCCAGCCTTACGCTGCTTGGACGCACATCGTCATCTCGGCTCCGAGCCCCAAGTACTTTTGGCAGCGACTGCCTCCCTTCTCACGCGCTTTCAAGGCTACTGCCGTGCCCATCGCCCTCTACGTCCTGGCTGCCGAGCTCGCTACGTACCTGCCCCGTCTCCTCGCCCTTCTACTGAACATGAACATCTGGAACCCCAAGGAGCCCAACACGCTGCCTCAGTACGAGAAGAATGACGCCTGGAAGGGAATACTCGTTCTACTCGCCAGCCTCGCTCTCCAGGTCTTCCTCGTCATCCCTGCTCAGGTTGTCTTGACTCGCGTCCAGGCTTCGTTCCTGCCCGAGGACATCGACACCATTGTGCCCTTCGACCGCTCATTCGGCGGTAAGGTCGAGCCTGCTATCGTCGGTGGCAAGGGCTACGTCAACATGATCGATGCCTGGAAGAGCTTCTCGCGCGCCTCTTGGGTCCGCCTCGTCAAGCTCTACGTCAAGATCTTCTTCATTGTTGTTGCTCTCTGCTTCGCCTGGGTCGCTGTCCTGATCCCCGAGTATATCCTCATTACCAACAACAGCCGCAAGACTGGCGAGCTATAAACGACGCTATCGTTCTGATTATATCCAAATACACAACTCTGGACCACGTACTGGGCTTATTGAACGTGCGTTTTGTCCCACATGGTTACTCCGGCGATGAATAAGGAACATGAACACGATTACACTCTTGGCCCTCTGCACGATCCATTCGTACATATGCCACCTTTCTAAAACTCCCAAAATGGAAGCGTCCAGGTAACAGCGGGTTGCTCGCTACTCAATGTTGATGTAATTAGTATCAGTCGAGATGCGTGAGTCGAACTACGCATAAGGAGGGACGAATGATAGTTCGGCTAGTATGGAAGGTCTTGGTGGTTGCGCGTAGACAGGTATCCACAACCATGATGTACATGATGGGACGGTTGTCCTGGTAGGGTACCAATTGACATCGGTTACGCGATAGAAGTTACGAATATTCAAATTCCACAATGCATCATTGAACCAGTCTCTGTTTTCCAGGGACTCTAGAATTTAGCATAATATCAGCCCCAGTGTGAAGTTCGACTGAAATGACGTGATGCCATCTACTCTCTTTCAACGGCCTATTGCAGTAGCACGCCAGGTATCCAAATAAACTTGAATTCGTAGCATTTGGGAGATAGTGATACCATCAGACCCGGGATGACGATGGCTGAAAATACATTCAATGTCATCCAATTTGATTGTGTCGTTCCCATATCCCACTGAAGTAGCCAGAAGAATCCGACCGTCTACAGTGCTGAATGTCCAACCGATGTCCCATCCTCCGAAACCGAGGTCCTACAATTACATCCTACGCATTATCCCGCAGCACTCTAGTACCTAAGGTAAAACGATCTATTATACTCCCGAACTCCGTTGCTCGTTCTGTTTGTAAGCCGGCCACGGGTTGAAAAAACAAGCTGTGAAAATAAATAGTAAAAACCAGAATCGACGCCGTCTTTAATCCTGTCTTTGACTTCGCCTATGCCGCGCGGAAGGCAGTAGAAATCCAAGTAGGCGCTTCAGATGAGCTTCAGCCCCGTATGTTGCGGTAACCTTGTGTGATTCAGCATAGCCCGCGACTTCTTAGGGCGCGCCTGCAACCGTCGGAAGGCTTCCTGTATATGCCTCGTCTCCACGGGGGTCTTCCCCTCGCTCGGCGGATCGAATAAACCTTGCTGCAGCTTACGCTTCTTAGTTGTAGCGGCATTATCACTACCACCACCGCCCGCTCCACCACCACTAGTATTGCTCCCGCGCTCCTTCCAGAGGTCTTCATACTCTTTGATCTTGATCGCCTCCTCGGTCAACGTCTGCACCATCTCGAAGGTTAGGAAACCCAAGATATCCACAATGTCGTCGGACGGCTTGCTGTCCGTGACGATCCCGAACCCGGCCCATTCCCGGAACCGCTTGCCCTTGCGGTAAGTGAAGGACGCCTGGCGGTACTCGGACCAAGTCACGTACTCCTCACGTGTCATCACGCGCGTCCTGTCGTCGGCCTTTTGTAAGCGCGCGAGCGTGATCGAATTCATCTCTTCCTCTTCCTCGTCCTCGTCGTCCTCGCACTCGGGAACCTCCTGGCTGTAGTACGACATCGGCTCCCAGGGGAGCTTGACCTTGGCCTTCTTGTTCTTCTTGGCGGCCTCCTCGACGCTCGGCCCCGCGCCACCGGGCATCACGCCCACCCCGCCCGCGGCATCGTCGGCTACCCCCAGATCTGCGTCGCCGCCCTTCTCATCGGAGTCTTTCGCGCTCTTGCGCACGTCCTTCCATGATAAGAAGGTCCGTAGACGAGACACCTTAGGCGCGTCGTCGCGGATCTGGAAGAATCAGGTCGTTGATCGTGATGGTGCGGGCCCCGCGCCGCGCCGCGTGCTCGGTGCAGTTGCGCAGCATCTCGATGACTTGTTGCCGCACGATCTCTTCGATCATGGCGGTTGTCTCGGGCGCGACTTCACCTTGCTCGCCCGAGACGTACATCATCTGCTGGATCTCCTGCCGGTACTTTTGCGATTTATCCGCCATCTTGAGAGGTTACGCTCCAATTGAGCTGAAAATTTTCAGTCAGGATATAGTCTGGTTTTCTAGAGCATGTGTTGAATGAGTGCTGAAGCTGGGTTGATATGTTTTGATGAGCGATTCTTAAAGCTGATTAGAGGACAGTGCTGGCGAGAACTGGTGGTGGATTGATTGCTTAGGCGATCTGAGCCGTGCTTTCTAGATCATGGTTTTGAAGATAATAGAAATTCTCGGTCAAGCAAACAAACAAACGCTCTGCATTAATCCAAAAGATGAGATTTTTGAGCTTGGCCGACCGCAAAGTTGAGTGCGAGTGTAAGCTTGAATGTACGAGGCTGGCTAGATGAAGGTTGAAGCTAAGTGGGTTCCATTTACATTTGGGGGCAGCTTTATACGGGATAATTATATATCTGTTTAAGCAATTTCTATGGTTATGCCTGTATCCCGAGTCACTTGGAATCAACTCATAGCTGAATGAACGCGCGTCTTCGTTTCAAACACCTTATCTTAAGAAAGTCGGTCTTATGATATTATAAAAGCTCACCTACATGTTTTTTCTATGTAGATTCTAAATGCTAATAAGGATGGTCAGTGCTGTGTACATGTAGTTTCATACTTGAAATTTGAGTGAGATCTAGCTATGAGATCGATTGATCCCACCCTCTCTTATGCTTCGTCGTCGGCCGCCTACCTTCCAAAGCCACACCTAGTCCACCTATAGATATCTTGCCATACTGTGATGGCTTATTATTAGCTCATGTTAAGTTGACGCTATTTATTTTGTTCCATTTGCCGAATTTGAATTCCCCCCCCCTGCGCATCAAAATTTTCAATCGCATTGACTTTATACAGATGTTGAAGAGTTAAACTGAATGAAGTTATTGAGTCAGTATGGTTGTTATTATTATTGCTATGTAGACTGTTGGTAATTAGAAAGGAGTGTTCGACTACGTTGCCGACCATTGCTCGCGAAAGCAATCAAAGACCCGGCGTAGTCTGTAGAGGAGATCTCCACTACGGCTATGACGAGGCGGAGGAGCGAAGGCAAGATTCACATCAACAATAAAATCACTCACGCGTCGGATGTGGCTCCACGTTGATGTTATCATACGGCTAGCGTCATACTCTACCCTACGTCTATGGTCCGGAGGCATTCTGGGGAGGTCAAGCAGGCGGGTCCTGGTCTCACGAATCAGAACGACAAGGTCCAAGTTCCGGTCGATAGCCGTGGTGAACTTAGTAGATAGGTCTGTCCATTCCCGATCGTAACTCCCCGGTCTTGGCCCAATGCGGTGAAATCTCGCTGATAGTACGTTGAGTTCATCGCATAGATAGAGTAGCTCAGCACGCATCCATTCACATACGAATAGGCGTCCTGCTGCGACGTTGTTATTCTCATACTGGCTGGGTCTAGGAACGGATGTCCTAGATCCGTAAGTGCGTGATGAGTAACTACTTTGACCAGATCCAGATCTACTGTACTCTGATGGCATCGTACTTCCAGAGCCGGTTGACCTAGACCCATAGTTGCTCGATGGATAATGATCTCGACTTTGACTGGACCTACTGAACTCAGAGGGTATTGTGCTCCCTGCTCGCTCTAAGTCGTATTCTTCGCGCCTTTTTGGGTCAGTAAGGATATCTCGGGCGTTTATGAGCTGCACGAATTTTTCATGGTTGCTTCGTTCGCGGTTTTCTTTCTCAGCCGGTGTCTCTACACGATCAGAAGGCTTTGTGGTTGCATTTGCTTTGTCCGGGTGCATCTTAAGCGACAATTTTCTGAAAGCTCTTTCGATGGTGGCAGTGTCAGCAGTGCTAGACACACCAAGGACATTGTACAAATCCATTTTGTCGTAGACCGACAGTTGATAAAGATTGATATTAGAATTCGTCTGAAGGTTGGTGGTTGAACTTGGTGCAAAGAAAGTTAGTAGGACGAAATTTTGCTGGTTTTATATATCCCCAACTTCGGCGCTAAACAAAGGTATTGTAATAAACAACGGTATTTTGACTTTGTTCACGGAACGTAAGTGGAAATACCAAGCAACACGCTATTTTCACGGACTTGTTTTCTTTTGTTTCTGTTTCTTAACAAAGCAAGGATAACTGTCTATCGTGTTTCTACTTAGCATATAATATTACCGAGTTTCTGTGTAGCAAAATGCACGGCGTTTGATGTATATGTTGTCTCACGGCGGTCCAGTCCAATATACTTTTGGGATACGTGATCTTCAAGCCTACTACCACGACTTCTCTATGTCGTCTTATTCTCCGAATGTAAGGCTAACTTCAAAATACTAATATGCGTGAAAATAAGACGGCCAAATGAAGGGCTAATATAAACGATCACTAGAATTTCACCCAGACTTATTTTACTTTAACGGAGAACACGGTCACCAAGGCTATAGCGAAGAGAATGGTGGCGAACAAATATGGTAATCCGAACCATGACTCTCCCAAGCTCAACCCCCAGCGAAATGCCCACGCCATCCCGGGTCCTGCCAGGAGGCTTCCGATACCTTCTAAAACCGAAATGATTGCGTATAGCCGTGCCACATCGCTGGTCTTGCTTTCGTGGTGTGATTCGACTAAGAACGTGACGAGACTGCGAATAATGGGCGGAAACCCCGTTCCAAGTGTGTATACCACAAGTCCTTCAAGAGGGTGAGCGATCTTTGCCAGGCCAAGGTTACTTTACCACTAATCCTATACTTACCAACGATAAGGAACGCAGCAGTACCGGCTGCTGCGATTATAAAAACTCCTACTGTCATCAAGACGATGCTTACTTGCCCAATCCATAAATCTCGAGTAGCTGCATGGGTCTTCGCGAGAAGAAAATTGATGATGAGGGGTAGGACGACTGTGAATAAAACAATGTTTACACCCGCCCGCACAGATAAGAGTAGCCCGGCCTGTTGAGTAATTAGATGGGAGAGATATGAGAGACCCGACTAAAGGCACGTACTTGAGAGAGATTCCAATGATATCTTTTTGAAACGTATTGAAAAAGAACCGTGCTAGATTGGCGGCCGAACTTCGAGATTAGGAAAGTAAACACCAGGGCGGAAACAGTCCTATCACGAGTGATAAATGCAAACGAGTCTTTTACTCGCTGCATCCGGATTCTGTTGCTCGTGGTTTTATAGAGCGATGAGGATCCCGAGCCTGTCGTTGAGTCATTCAGAGAGTCGGTCGTAATCTCAGGACTGGCCACTGGAAGTGTTTCTGGGATAAGTGATGTCATTACCGTAGCTATGACCTGGAACCCAAGAGCAACCAGTAAGGGAATCCATACATCCATCTCCATCAGAAGATAGGTAAAAGGGGGTACGAAACACTCTGCTATTAACTCAGAACAAAAGCGATAGAAGAACACGGTACTTCTACACTCGAAAGTTGAGATATTAGTCTTGTGTACACAAGCTTATGGGCCACTCGCGTAGTCCTGTCATTACCGACAACGCGAGATGGCAAAGGGGCGACCGTACCTGAGGTTTGGTGGTACAACATCAGCTACAATCGTCGTGACCATGGTTGTCGCGATTGCGGAACCGCCACCGATGAGGAGAAAAATGGATGATAGCCACACGTATTGCAGAGGTAGATGCATTACCCCGATCTATTGATCCTCAGTTAGCTGACAATGTACTCGGAATGAGGGCGACCAACGGAGACGACTTACGAAAAATAGAGTAGAAACCCATGTCATGGTGTAGCCGATCATAGACGTGAACAAAACCCATTTGCGCCCATACTTGTCGGCGAGATACCCAAAGGGAAGGGGTAGGACGATGGCGGGTATACTATCGAAGAAGAGCTGCCAACCCAACACAAAGGCAACCTCATCTTGGATAGGATTGACTTTACACAAGTATTCAAGGACGGAGCCGTCAGGTTGAATGACGGATGGGTCATGCTCTATATAGTAGCGTTCGCAGGAAACGGACTCGAAGAGACGAACTCGGGGAGCCATGAATAGATACTCACCAATCTCTGACACAATGGCGATGGCGATGCACGTGAGCACAACATAAATCCAAGGCCACGTACAACGCGTCCGGTGTCCCGGGGCAAATGACGCTGGAGGATTCGCGGCAGCGCTCGTCAACTGACCTGGAGGTAGAAGGGGCTCAGTCTCTGCACTCCCATTCTGCTGGCGCTGGACCCCATGTTTAAGCATGGCTGTCCGTGGTGAAATGACCAACTGTTGAGTCGGTCTTGACAGTGCCGACACGTAGTTGTGATAAATTTCTTTCCCTCGGCTGCCTCATATGATTAAAAGTTCTCAGGTCGTCTCGTATGTATTGAAGCGTTCCAAGAAGGGCTTATAAGAAGTTTAGAAGTTCTCGTACGTCCTAATGCGCTTGATTATAATTAAACCTTAAACAACTTGGCGGATCGGACGGTTAGGCAAACATGCTGTAGCAAGTTGCCAATCCAGGTAGGTAAGCACTTACTGAATGGGGCATAGAGTACCGGGCGCCAAGCTTATAGGATGCCAATTGAACGCGTATGAGAGTCGATGACGAAATAGGAAAAGAAAGGGATACAAGAGAGAATGAAAATCGTATAATTAGTTCCGCAGGCGACTCATGATGTTTCGAGAATGAATTCGTACGCAATTGTCAACAATCACTGCCCGGTCGGTTGCTGGTCATTAAGGGCAGGCCTTGTCGCTGGGAAATCCGACGTTGTGTGTCTATGATGTGATGCCTAATCTTTAACATGGTACGCGCGAAATGTTGAGTCGAAAAATATGTAACCAACCTAGGCAATATTCCGAATCCCGACTAGAGGTCGGTATTGATGGCGCTCTTAAACCCACACGACATGATCAATATCTCTGATGAACCGGATAATGATCAATCAGCCATACTTGGCTACTGGTCTTACTGCTTACTGCATCAAATCCGCATTCTCACGTAACTGTCAACTCCAACAGTCGGAGTTGACCACTTGCAGTAGTATTGGTGCGTTGTCTTCTACCCATGTCAATTAATGCCACTCAACGGGCAGCGCGCCACCAATGTCAGAAACCACAGAAGGGCGATCCTTCCGTAGCGAGTGCATTCGTCGAAACTCTGAGGCCTCTAGCACTTCAAAGATTTCTGGATGTTCCCAGTTTCTTACTTCATTTGTCGCTTCCCGAAACACCCGGTCATACTCAAAATTACCCTGAGCACATCCAGGCGTTTATCGAGCAACGCTCGGGTTGCTAGGAGCCTGCGGATATTGTTGGCCTCACGCGCTTCCAAATTGTCGTGCTGTGTCACCGATTTGGAGAAGGTTCTAGTCTGGTAAGCTTTAAAATTTCCCTCAAATGGGTTTGTATCTATAATATTGCCTCAGTAAATATGGTCAACTCAACCGAATTGGCAATATTTCGCAGTGAATGTACTTTTGGTGTCTCGATACTCTCTTGAGACTTTCTGCATCGTGCAGGCAAAGAGGTCATGAAAGGGTTCACAATCGTCGTACCACCCGTGCGAGCAGTCACGGCATCCTATCTGGTTCAATCGAGGATGTAATTAGAAATGCGAAGATTATGGCATTGCACGAGAAGCGCGCGCTCCGGGAGCAAAAATACGACAGTGAAAGTATCCCGCAGTTCCATCTGTTTATGAGACTACCTCTTGGGCTGCGTGCCTGCGTCTAATTCCTTGCTATGGAAAATGCTGGCTCGCCGCGATATTTGCTCGCGCTACGGGCTCCTACTCTGGCATTAGTCAGCAAGCAAGTACGAGAAGAAGTGATGCCCATTTTCTGTTCACAGTGTACCTTTTATGTGGACATCCAATCAAACTACCACGATGTTGCTGGATTAGACAAAGCTCCAAAAGGGACGCTGAGATGCTCGAAGAACTGCAGCTACGTATTATACTTTTTGGCACTGTTGAGATGTTGCAGACCTCTGAGCCACCGGACAAAGTCGTGGCTACTGAGAGCTTAAGGGGACAGCGAAGATTTATTCTTCCCAAACCCGGAATTGCACATAACGCCCTCTTCAATTGACAACGTCTGCTATCCTGATCGTTCCAGCCGCCGGACTTCAGTCTTCTCACTACGTGCTCGTCATGATTTACTTCTACTAGACTGCAAGGACTCAGAAGACATGAACTCCCAGTGCAGCTTCCATCGGCTCTGGACGGATGCCGAGACGGTTGCTCACGACATTGCTATCGGGCATAAGAGACACGTGGGGTTCTGCTACCGCGAACTCAAGGAGATTGCGAGGTCATTTGCATATTGGCCGCCTGTGATGGGATGGAGTTGACAGCGTACTTACGTTTTTGTGGGAGGAGATCTGCTGCAGGGGCACGGTATAGGACCACGGGGGAAAGTTATCTCAATGTTTTTCAGGACTTGGGTTAGCTCTAGCGCGCCTCTTTAGTGTGAGCGTTTGGTAGCTGGCGAGCGAGCATCACCTTCATCGAGAAGTTACGAAGGAGACGATACTATAGAGACAGTTTGATCTAGAGGGACAGAGGAGGGTTCGGGGGTTGGAGTGTTACTCACTACTAGTATTAGGTAGCATAGGGTATAAATATGAGTTTGGGCGGCAGTCCGTCTTAAGGGGATCAACAGAGAAGGAAAATCTTTTACAGTATTAACTAGGGGAGTCTGAATACCATGCATCAATTAGTAGCACAACGGACCTTTCGCAAAAGGGGAACAATCCTTATCACCCGATCTACATCTTCCGCTTGATGTCCGCTTTCCCTATATATACGGCGTGGAAGGCGAGGCGACATAGTTACTGACACGTCACGTTACGAACGGACGCTCCATGCAATCTCTCTAAGGATTTAAATAGACTTTGTCTACTAATATACATATGCACACCTAGTTAACTGGCCTGCCGGTCGACGTATATACGCCACAGAAATGCGTAGAGGTATAGATTTCAAACATCTACACGAAAAATCGAGAGTCACCTGATCAGACTGTCAACAGCTGCTCTACCCTTTTCCCAACCGTTGTGCTCCACCGATCAATGTGTTTACGCCACCAGTTGGAGAGGTATAGTGACACGCTCAAACAGACGAAGTAGCCCAAGACATAAGCATTCAGCCGGTCGAGTCGTTCAAAAAGTCTAGGCATGATCCAGAACCCTAGACTGTGCAGGACAGGACCATGGACCAGGTAGAACGAGAAACTGATTCTGCCTAGGTACTGTGGTATCCGACTCTCCAAAGCGCGGCAGAGCACAGAACTGCGTAGGATGCAGGGGAGGAGCATCACAGCACCAATAGCCTCGTAGAACGACCAACCCGCGATTGGGTGGTAGTACCGTGGGAGCAAGTAGGCGAGAAATGTGAAACCAGGCGTCCACTCGGCGGCCGCGTCAGGGTACGAAAGGAGGTACAGGGCTATCACAAAGGCGATCCACCGTAGCAGGATACCTGTACAACGCGATCGGCGCGATCCGGTTCTGTTACTTGTCATGCCATCTGTAACAGGGCGTTGTAGGGGCGTATCGCCGGAGCTCGGCGACGAGTGTCCGATATCCATGTCCGAGAGCAGGGTGCCGCCCATGAAGGTAGCGACATCCCACCGGCCGAAGATCAGGCTATAAGCGGAGAGGAAACCCGCGAGCATGAGTCGCCACTTTGCTTTTATAGCCGCCGTCCCCAAAAGAAAGACATAGACGATCATGGAGCCGCGAAATTCCATCGGGATCGTGAAGGTATGCGGGTCATAGCGCGGGTGATACGGATTGAAGGTGAAAGTATTAGCCCATTCGGCGTAAACTCGGGTGAAGTTCGCCAGAGCATAGGTGATATTATCGTGTATCAGAGGATGTTCTTCCCACATCCCTCCGTACTCGACCCATCTCGCGGGGACGCCATAGGTGATGTTCGTACCGTTAACAATATCCAACGGCGCGGGACCTTTGTATGGCGGTATGTAATCGTGATTTTGAAGTCTTGTCAGTCGAGTAGTGTCGTTCAAGACACGCGCATATTTCTTTTCGAAGAGCTGCGCGTTGGCATACACGCTTGTAGCGCCTGCTAGCTGGGATGTGCTGTTGACGCAGAGGCCTATGCTAGCATTACCTATGGGCCATGGGTCCTGCCAGCCCATGTAATCAACCAATCCAGTCACTCCGACAACCAGTTCGGTCTGGTTGTAACATCGGGCGCCAATTGTGACGTTAGTCACGGTGCCGTTGATGTACGCTGAATCAGGCCCTTGGTAGATCGCTTCATTGGACTTAAAAACGCCCGCCTGGGCCAATAAAGCGACTATAAACATGCTGATGGTGGGAGGAATGAAGAGACGGAATGCACGTCTGAAGACGGCCGAGGCGAGCCGCTGGTAAGCAGCCTCCAGTCTCCCCTGATGTATGAGCCTTAGAATATGTCGACTGACGACATAGCCCGAGATGGCGAAGAATATTGCAACCATTGGACGACCGCGCTGCCATAGGCATAGTATGGGCAGTGATGTCCACTGACGGTACGGCTCAGGGGCTTGAGGAAGCATGGCGCCGTAGCCTAACATGATGGAGGACGTCCATGGCCACAGGAAGTGGTAATTGAAAACCAGGAGACAGGCGATGCCGCGTAGTCCATCGAGACTTTTGATGTTATCTCTGTCTAGCCTGGTACGCGGGGTTGAGTTTCCATTTTCTCGATCGCGAGTAAAATCGCCGGACAAGCGCTTATCTTGAGAACGCCGCTTTTCCATCTGCGACGAGCTGAACAACGTCATGGCGACCTAGCGTATTCCAAGCCTGCGCGATGCGTCAGCCTACGTAGCACGCTTAGCGCTACTATACCCAACTGAGATGTGGTGGAATGATGACCATGTGACCAACAGGTAGGGCAGATGCAGAGGTCAAAATTGTGTTGGCGCTGGAACACTGATAATGTTGTATATTTCAGTACACGTAATACCTGCGGCCGCTCTTGTCTGAAGAATTGGGCGAAACAAGTTTAGTCCGCTAGAATATTGGAGCAGAGCCCAAGAGCAGGGGATCACAGCCCCCCTGGCCCGGTTTAAATCCTTGATCAGCGCGATTGGAGATGGCGATCAGCTCACTAACCCCGGTTCGAGCAAATTCTGCATATAATGATGCTTACCCACCGTTTTCGCACTCAAGAGAGGTTAAGGCCAAACGATTGCTGTCTCTTGACATAGGTAATTGAACATGTTTCACTTCCTCCTGTGGACAGGCTCTTTGTTGCTTGTTTGTGATATGGGATGGGCCGGCTCGCCTCCAAAAAATTATGCAAATGCGACTTCAATTGTGACTAATGCCATGACGATCACTTCTCCCCGACCTTTCCTCAGCAGCTGTTCCCCAAAGATGGCCGGCTCGCCCTTTGGAATAGAATGCCAATTGAAAGGCAGAATTCTAACGCCACCGTTTCGTATTATGTTCGCGTCAATCATGCCGCTGTCTGACATCAAGCAAGGCGAGATGTTTTTAATTTACCTTGTCGTACTGCCACTGTTATGCCCTGAAAACCGTATAATTATAACTTCATGTTCTCAATCATGGTTCAGATTGCTCTAGTCGGTCTCATATATCCAGAACCAACATCAGCCATTTCATTTTCTAACAAGACTGTAACAATAGCGATACTGCGTCACATTTGCTTTGGCAGAGGCAGCATTGCTCCCCGTGCCTAGACCACAACACCCTTTGTTATCGTCTCAGTGGTCTCATGGCACATGCATTTGGCGTGATTGATCTCATTCTCATGTTACACAACCCCCACACTTGATTACGAGATGAAAAGGGAGCATCTCTGATCAGGGTTCTTTGGCTTGAGTGCTTTTCATTATATAGATAATAGCAAATACTATACTTAACGTTTCCCTTGAGAAATAAAGCATCTTAGCAGCGTGATCACAACATGCAGTCAAAAAACAACACCGTTACTGAAAGCATCTCAGCAGGAGCGGCGAGGGGTAACGAAACATCTTATCATGACACCGGCATTCGTGAAGAGCCAGTGCCAGATTTGGGTTCATCAAGATGGAGTCGCGACAAATACTTTGGTTCCTTTGCGTTCAACGTTGCGGCATTTATCCTGCCTGCTCTATACGGCACACTTTCGAAGCTCTGGGTTGCCAGGATCGATGCTTCTATGGTTGTGACCACAGACGTCTATACGTATCTGAATACCGCGGCCGAGGCCATCAACGAAGGCCTCCCGAGGGCTGCCTGGGTTGTTATTGGTGACAAGGCCTCGAGAGATTTGGCAAAGAGACTGCAATTGACCCATACTCTCATCCTTTTCCAAGCTCTTGCTGGTCTTATATTAAGTATTGTCTTCGTGAGCACAGCTTCTGCCGTTGCTGACAGCTTCGTCCCGTCTGAGGTTAGGCGAGCGAGCCTCAAGTACGTCAGAATTACCTCGTTTACCGTATTCGCTGGTGCTCTAGAAACGGCTGTGGCGACGGCAACTAGGGCACTTGATAAACCAGACGTGCCGTTGGTGATAAGTGCTGTCAAGTTTGCTGTCAACATCATTTTGGATTTGCTTATTATCTCACGATTTCATGTCGGATCTTTCAAACCAAGTCTACATGCAAGCTGTCATCCAACTGGTATGCGGGGTGGTTGCTGCATTGGCTGGGCTGGCGTACTTTCTTTGGTCTAATACATTGCGCCTCTATCGTGATGCGGCTAGAAGCTCTGACGATAACAACCCGGGCCACCGAGCTGGCCCTAGTCTTCGACCAACGGGCACAGCTCTTGTCGTGCTTCTTCGTCCGGGGGTTCTTACATTCGCAGAGTCTGCGGTTCGAAATGCTCTTTACCTATGGCTGGTCACGACGATCGTGGCCCTTGGCGCAACATACGCTACAGCATGGGGTGTTTTCAATACCATTCGTTGGGGCCTCGTGATGGTCCCCGTCAAATTCTCTTGAAGCGACCTCACTACAACTTATCGGCCACCGATGGGGCAAATGGCGATGGGAAATGCGATTTAACGACTACCCACTGAAAGCTACACGGAGGCAAGCCTTCACTATTGTGCAACCTGCGCTGTGGTCACTCGCCCTTACACTTGTAGTGGAGGTCCCTATCGCCATCTTCCTCTCTTTCTTCGGGGCTCGCCCTTTCGCCTTGTACATAAGTGGATCAAGAGATGTTGCCAGGTCACGGCGTATATGTGGCAGACAATTGACTGGTGTTACGTCTTCTACGCCATGTCGACGCAGCTAGCTACAATCCTCCTTGCCACTCGTCCCAAGTGGTATCTATATCAGAGCCTGGCGAGTAATATTCTGTACGTATTACCTTGGGCTATCGTATGTCAAGTTAAGGACTTGGACGAAGCAAACGCATGGGGCTATCATAGTCTAGTTTTTGGCGGGAGTCTTGTCTTCAGTTTCATCGACATCATCATCGCGGATTCTATTTGGATATGGACTCTAGTGACAGGCAGGATGAGGCTGTAGGTCTCCCGCGTCTAGCTTTTATCGGGATTACGGCACAAATGCTGTGTGATGCTAAACAGATCCAAAGACAAACTGATCTTTATAAGAACTACATAGCTAGTAAACGTCTGAGAAGAAAAACCACATTAGGCCATGCTATGCCTAACACTTGTATTTTCCTGGCTCGCACTTCCTGGTCCTCAGTCTGTATCTTAGCGGTTGGGACTGTATGCTTTTGCTAGTATCCTCATCTGGACTTGAGTTTCTTTCTGTTATTGACCCGTCGAATGACTAGAGTAAATGGCTTTAGTATATAGTCTGTAAGCGGTGAGATAGGTTTCTTTGAACAGGGTCGTACCTCGGTTCCGAATGGAACATCAGTGTTGAATGATAAGTATATGCGATCTGGAGATACCTCCACCTTCTTTCTCTTCTGAGGATAACGCTTCGGCAGCCAGTCTCCTTCGGACTCTCTGGACCTTTTTCTATGAACCTCTCTTGTGTTCTCCGATGGGCTAACCGGCAGCACAAGCTTTTCTGCATGTAGATCAGGATAGTCGCCAAGGATCTGGTGGTGGTTTCCAGCCAGGATATGAAGCACCCAAAGTGCAAGATTCACTGTCAGCTTTTTGTACTGGTCGTTATTCTCGTCCGTACCGTGTTTCCATGGAATAGATACATATTCCATCAAACCTCGAGTTTTGACGGCTTCCCGGGGACTTGGCTCTCTACCAGAACCTTGCTTGGCTGTACCTAGGCTTTTAGCGTGGGCGTTCTGGTTGAATGAGGTGCAGACTGACACTCACCCGAGCACTCATCTCTCGGTCTGATGCGGAAAATGAAAGCTTCATCAGTTGTAAGAAGGCAACCATACCGACAGCCAAACTCAACGGAGTACGTATATGCTTGACGGATTGGCATAGTATCATTGCGTCGAACACAACCGGGTCGCCATTCACCCGTGCGTTTGTCTACGTGCTCTCCATTACGTAATTTCAGACCATTCCAACTGCGTGCGCATTTATAGTCTTTTGGGAACCTCTCTTTTTTTTCTCTGTGATTCTGCTCATGTATAGAGTAAGCGCCAGCATCAGGCCTAAGGATGACCTTCGGTGCATTGTCTGATTGATCTGGTTTAGAGGCTTTCTGAACCCAAATGGAAGGGTTTAGCTCATCTTTGACTGCTTCAAGTGCGACTGAAACAATTTGATCATTCCATTTTGCTATCAAGCTTGTTGTCGTAGGCTCATCTTCGATTCGACAGTCTTTTCCTAGGATGGAGGGATAATGCGGAAGGGCATCACGAGGGGTTCGTGCGGCACTCATAAGCTGCCCGTCGTAGATCTTCTCCAAGTTCTCAAAGCTGAACTCGTCCCATTTTCTTACCTCCCGTGGCCAGAAGAAATTGGGATTGTGAGTGTTGGGACTGGGCTCTGGAGATAGAGTAACGTGAGGATTTCTATGCGTGAGAAACTCGAGAATCGATTTCGCTTTCGGGATGCTTTCCATTGAAATGAAGGAAAATGTATTCTACGGTTAATACGGTACAGCGCTGCTCGACTTGCGGGTCATCTAGCAGTAGAAGTTGTGACTTGTAATTGATTTGCATGATGCTTTACACTAAGTCTCCTCCTCCTCTCCTCCCTTCAGTTGCAGAGCCCTTCGCACGAGTGGCCATAGCGGCATAGCCTGGTTCCAGCCGTTATCGTGAAGTTGACAGCATTTCGGGACTGAGTGCATTTGTCGGCAAGAGCGATTGGCTGCTTCCCCGCTCTGTGCCACCTCGCTCGGGTGCACCGCGTCAAAGAACTCCGCGACGACAGATTCAAAACAATTTCTCAGCCTACATCTCAAGAGCCAATTACACTGTCGCGCTAGCAGACGGGATCCCGGATTCCGAAGTAAGGGAGCCTGCTACCCACCCTTCCACATCTACAAGTACCACAATCGCCCCCAAGTCTCTAGCCTTGAAAGTTCGTTTCTAACCACTCTAAACAAAGGTCGCGTTATGCACAATTCTCGATTTTCTCCAGCGCTCGCATAGCTTCATAAGAACAAGCATGGCGAGGCGGAGAAGGAAGGCGATTTCATCACCGACAGCATTATTGCCACCATGTCCCGGCCCAAAACTACGACCCTTTCAGCCCCAGGATGCCTCAATCAAGTGGGGACCGAGACTCGATAAAGGTCGCCCAGAAACCGGTAGCCAAGGCTTTGTTTTCCAAGCCGAAATCGCGTCGCGACAATATGCCATTAAAATAGTGAGTATTATATTAATGAGTCCCTGTAAAGAATGCTACTGTATTGACAACGACAATCTTAGTTCAAATTCTATCATCCAGCTAGCGACAAGTTCTATTGGCAAACCTACTTGGGAAAGACGTATCCCTTGAAACAGGCCTTGTTTTACACAGATCCATTCTACGCGGAATGTCGAGCATATGGCAGAATCAAAGAGACTCGAGACGAACGAAGGGCGAAGGCAAATATCGCAACACGATGCCACGGATATTTATTCTTGCGTACCGAAGATATGAACTTCCTTCAACGAGAAGCAGGAATAGATTTCGACTCGCATGTGATTGACGAAACTCTACGGCGGGCGCTGGGCGGCAACCTTCAAGCCCGGGCCTTGGTGAAAGATCTCGAAACTGGCAATACCGGTGTCCACCAGAACAACATTAAGCAGGCATGGAGGAATGTTAGCTTGCTTAACAGCTTAGGCATTTATAACCGCGATATACGGGCGGATAATTTTATGAGCTGTCGAATTATCGACTTTGGCTCGTCTTGGACTGAGCCTCATGCTATTTTAGATAACGTAGATGAGGACGAAGCCAGAGAGCAGAGACTAAGCGATTGCGCTCAGTTTGAAGAAATGGCGGAACAGGAAGGTATCAAGACGACCTCGAAGGTACCTCTTTGCGGGTATAACTTGGGACCCAGGAAGAAATTATGGGGTTCATCGTAAGAGCGTTGGAGGTTGATGTGATGCAGAGCTTTCTACAATGTAGAAAAGAGATACCCATGTTGGGAATGAATTTTTGCATGTATGACTTGTATCCGAAATTCAAATTTCAAGCGCGTGGCGCTATCAGTTTACTTGATCTAGTGCCAATGCTGTTGTGCTTCATATCAATGGCGAGGGTTCGAGCTATGCTTTAGGAAGCGACCACATATTCAGCTCCCAATACAACAGGACCATATAATCTGTACAGATTTGCGAACAAGGAAGTACTAGCATTAGGTGCCTGCGCGGTTCAAGGTACACGGATCATCTGAGCTTACCATAGCTGTTCTATTCGCAGCTGTCGGTTGTACTGCCGAGATCGTGCTGTACTCGTTGGATGTTGCAGTTGATGATTGTATCGGAGTGGTGGTGACAGTCGCTACAAACGAAGGTGTCTCAGGTGATGCAGATCTCGTGGTGGCCGGTCGTGTTTTGCTTGTTGACTCAGCGCCGCTTGATATGCCGCCCTCAGGAAATGTCGGTAGTTTGCAGCCCTCCGCGATACTCGATAGCGTTTCTCCATAGTACTGCCAAATGTCTTCATTTTTTGGCCCCGCACACTTCAAACACATATTCTAGTCATTTAAGAAGACTCCATCATTGCACACATCGTCGCTAGCGCGGGCTTGCGTAATAGCTCCACCTGTCGTGTTGCATAATATTGGTAACCCGGTTTAAAGGCCTCTGCTAACTCAATACTAGTATGACGGTGCGACGGTCCCGCAGGTCCTGCTCTATAGCCGCCGGCTCCGGGCAACGTATCTTGGCATCGCGGACTATGTGGAGTACCTTGATACACGATATCTTGATAATCTCTGTAAATCGAAATGCCTGCATTTTAATTTTCAACGTACTAATGGAACAGCTACAAAGTAAAGCTTTCCATTTTAGGGACAATACCTTGGGCCCACAGCGACTTAATTTTTTCCCGATAATTTTAATCGTAGACCGTACTTAGTTAATCATGGTGAATTCAAGAATAAAGGGGATTTATGCTTTTCCATCTTAAAGTTTGGGAAGAAAGCGAGCCGCTTGCTTAAGCTGGGGGGAGGGAGATTATTGCCGAATTCTTCTTAGTAGATCTTCTTAGATTAATGGAATCTGTTGGGGAAACGGCAGGCTATGCTTTAAACCACGTGCGTTTGCGCCTGGGCGGGAAAGGAAAGTAAGTTAAATGCAGGGGCCCCGGGCCACACCCTCACGGGCTACCCTGTTATACGCTTTTTACGCGACTATATATATTTAATTGCTATACCTAACTCTATTAGTTTTAATCTTTTTTCTTTTTTTATAATTATTTAAATCGCTTTTTTTACTGATTATTATAATGCCTTTAAATTCGCTAAAGTTATATATTTGGGGCACAGTTTGCGATATTAAGCTTAATATAAGTGTTTAGCTAGCGGTATATAAGTAGGCTGTTTTTAAAACTATTTTATAATACTATCTTCATAGTATTTTAATTAAAAAGGAGGCTAATTATAACCTATAGTTTTTATTACTATATTTAGAGTTTTAATTAGCTTATTAGTTAGTTAGTTAAATATAACTAGGCTATATACCTTTACTTATTAAGTTTAAAAGTATTACTAATATTATATTTAGTTTTTTAGTATATTAATAAAAGTTAGCTATATATAGTATTATAGTTTTTTAACTATAATAAAACTATAAAGATTATAAAATTATATTTAATAAGCTATTTAAAAATTAATAACGTAATAGTTATAAATATTAACCTGTTTTTTAACTGCTTTAATATTTTATAAGTAGCTAATATTTTAATAAAATACTAGTATAATACTAACAAAATAGCGGTTAGCTAAAAGGTTAGCGGCGACTATTAGGTTATTTATAAAGTTATTATATAAATAGCCTTTAAAAAAGATATTAAAAAGGGCAAATAAATTATTATAATAAAGTATATCTTTAGTAATAGTTATACTTTTTTATTAGTCTTTATTTTAAAAGTAAAATATATAATAATAGTAGGTTTTTTTATTAAAATTTATGCTTATTAAGATAACTAGTTTTTTAAAG
>NPFG01000392.1:0-37551 GCA_002288965.1 Xylaria sp. MSU_SB201401
ATAAAAATATTTAATTTTTATTATTAATAATAATTTATTATTTAATATTTTAAATTCCGAATCTTTTCAAGATTTATTTTAATTTATAAAGCTGTAAGTTAGTTTTATTTAATTCTTTATTTAATTACTAATATTTTTATAGCGAAATTTTAATTAATCGAAAAAAAATTAAAACTATTTTAGAAACTATTTTTAATGCTTTTTTAATAGCGTTTAATAACGAATTACAAGTTCATATTAAAAATAATAGAAAATTTTCTATTATTTTCGATATTTGGACTTCAAATACACAAACTTCGTTTATTGGTATATTTATTTGTTTTATTAATTCCGAATTTAACTTAGTTTATAAGTTAATTGGTTTTAATGAAATAAATGATCGGCATATAGGTTTAAATATATTTAATAGTTTTTTAAATATATTAAGTCCGTATCCTAATATTATATTAAATAATATTTTCAGGTATATATTTTATATTTATTTATTATTTATTTATTATTTAAAACTAATATTTTTATAATATTACACGAGATAACGCTGGAAATAATAATACGTTTTTAAAATCTTTTAAACAAAATTATTTTAATTCCGTAAATAAAGATTTTAATAACAATATTCGTTATATTTCTCATATTATTAATATAATAGTTCAAACTTCATACTTAAAAAGTATATTTTAACTATTAACGACGAAGAAAATCTATTAAATTATATAAATAACAATTTATATAATAATTATCAAAATCAAGATATAGGTAAGTTTTTTTTATATTTAATTATATATTTTATATTTACTAATTTATTATTTAGATTTAATGACTCGAATACGACGAATAATTGTTTTAATAAAATATACAACCGAAATTAAAGATTTATTAAACGACGGAATCGATCGAGCAAAACGAAATAATATTTTACCTTTAAATTATAATATTAAAAAAATTCCACTTGGTATGTTATTATATATTTATTTATTTATTTAAATATAAATACTAATTATTATTAGATAACGCTACTCGTTGAATTCAACATATAATATGTTAAATACCATTTATCGAATTAAAAGAACTGCTTAAATATATTAATCGAAATACGGAAAATAACAAATTTCAAGATATATTTTTATCTTCAAAAGATTAGTTTATTATTAAAGAGCTAAAAAAGCTATTTAATATATTTATTAAACCTTCAATTAAATTACAAGGTAAAGTTTATATTACTTTACCTAAAGGTTTATTATATATTTATAAAATATATAACAACTTAAAGCTTTTATTGAAAAAGCAGAAAATCGTATACAACAGGACGAAAACTTAATACATTTTTTATATTTTATTTTGTTTTATTTTGTTTTATTTTATATTTACTAATTAATATTTATTAGGGACCTATTTTATCTGGTTTAATTATTGCTGTTAAAAGTAGTATTATTAAACTAGAAAAATATTTTCCACGTCGTTTAAATTATAACGATTTGAAAAAATATAAACCTTTTATTATTAGTATTATTTTAGATCCTCGATTTAAAATAGTACATTTTGAACCTAACGGTTTATTATATTTTTATTATAATATTAAACAAGATATTATACAATTATTCGAAACCAAATTTAATTAGTAAGTTAAAGTTTATTATTAATTAATTTTAATTTATATTAATATTTAAATTTATAGTAATTCGAATTTAAATTTAAATTCTTCAGTTGACAAATTAGCTAATTCGTTTACGAATTCGGATTCAAATAATTTATTAAATAGTTCAGATTCTGAAAACGAATTTTATTTAAATACTTCAACAAGTAATTTAGAAAAAGAATATACTATATATTTATCTAAAAACATTTTACCAAAAAATGTAAGTTATTTATTTATTTATTTATTTATTTATTTATATAAATTTACTAATATTTATTAGATTAATCCGTTAGAATGGTGGAAAAATAACACTTTACGATTTCCGGTTTTATCGATTTTAGCTCGAAAATACCTTGCAATTCCAGCTACTTCTGCAGCTATTGAACGAATATTTTCTATTACTAGTAATATAATTACTAAAAATAGAAATAGCTAAGCCCCGAAACGGTTAGCCAGTTAGTTTTATTAAAAAGTTGGAAATTTACGGATTTAAACGAATTAATAATCGATAATTTCGATAAAGCCGAAAATTAAATAAAAAAAAATGTATTTATTTACAGTATTTTTTTTAATTTATTATTTTCTATATAATATTTTTTATAAACGTTTAGTACTTTAGTATTAGTATTTAGTACCTTTAGTATTTTAGTATTAGTATTAGTATTAACAAGTATTAAACTAGCTTAGTATTAGTATTATTAAATACTAAACTAGCTTAGTATTAGTATTGGTAAGTACTAAACTAATCTAGTATTAGTATTACTAAATACTAGATTAGTAGTACTAAATGCCAACCCTGAACTCACTCCTTTAGGCATGATATTAAATAAAGGCGGATAACACGATAGCATAGGACCGTGCTTTAGTCAAAGTAGGTAGTTCAACAAACCCCTCACTGCATAAACCTTCACGCGTATTCACTATATTGCGTCTGTTAGTCTCTAAATCAACACTAGGCACCAGCATGCATATCGAATTGAATTTCCACTCCATCTTTGTTTGACATAATTCGAACCGTGTTCTCATATTTATAGTCAATTAATAACATTCATCTTTCACAATAACCTCAACGGTAACCCTTGTTTGCCCCTATTGAGAACTTTCAAGACAGTAAGCAATCAAAATTCCTGGAAATGACTTTCGCATAGCCATCATCGAGGTGGGCTAGCTGAAACGACTCTAGCGAACGCGTTGCTGCGTGCACCCCAGATGGACGCCCACGTTTTTGAATTCGCAACGGATTTTCTGAACGTGGTGCTGCTGTCGGAGTAGAATCAACATTCAATTGGCTCTAAACGAGATCATGCCTGCTGCTGCTGTAGCGGCTCTGCTTGACAAGGCCAGGGGTGTGTCTACTAACACATCCCGCATTGTATTGGTAATGCTCTCAAGCCCATTGCTCCCGGTACGATGTCTAATACTAGCGATCGCAGGATTCGGGACCTGAAGTAGGTTCTCTACTTTTCGATCTGGTAGAGGGCGATCCTGGTCGCACCTTATATAGAGCGTCACTCCTGCGAGAGCTTCTAACCCCTTTGCCAACCGAGTCTTTACACGCAAACAAACAGTTGATCACTATCAAAAATAATAACGAAGGCATTAAGCTTGCATTCAAAGATGGTAGCGTCTATCATTTCGATGTGGCCATAGGCGCAGACGGCATCTTTAGCTCGGTACGAGATCATGTGCTCGGGGACCAGGCCACTAAGTATACCGTATCCCCCGCCGGCTTCTGGGACTGCCGAAATTTAGTCCCGTTTGGCAAAGCAAAAGTGGCCCTAGGCGACGCATACTTTGAGGTAGATCGCCAGTGGGAGTGGGTTGGTGAAGGGGCCTTCCTCATGCATGATCGTCTCGAAAGTCGAACCGTCGTCTAATGTGTGGTCTCAGCAATCGAGGAAAACCCCGGTGCTGACCCGAAAGAGAGAGCAGCGGCCGCTTAGTCATGATATTCTGGAGACGTCTCTTCAAGATTGGCTTGATGGCCTGATTGCCAAAGGAGTCATCGATGTATGTTCTCAGCCCTTTTTCAACAACCTTGTCTTAGGTATGAAATCGCTCACAAAGTCGGCAGCTCGCACTTGATCCGGCAGATCCTTCGAGGTACTCCCAATGGGAGCATAAGGAGACACCTGCCTACGCAAAGCAGCGCGTGTGCCTCATAGGCGACGCGGCACACGCGACGACTCCATGGCAGGGGGCCGGTGCAGGCCTGGAAATGGAAGACACCATGGTGCTTGGAGCTCTGCTTGAAACAGTGTCGTCGAAGGAGGATTTCGAGTGTGCCTTTCAAGTATACAATAAGGTACGGCGACCTTGCTGCCAGCGGATCATCAATTCGAGTCGAGAGGCCGGTCACATTCTCTGTGGTCAATTCGGCCTGCAGGCGGATAAGTTACACGGCTTGCTTGCCCCTCAGTGGAATTTCTTGTTTGGTCTCGATATGTCAGACCACAAGCGAGATGCACTGCACAAGATGCGTGAAATTCAACAGAAGACCTAAGGGCACATTTCATTTTCAAATACACGAGTTCAAAATGTGATACTGAGAGCCGTCTTTTTGAGTGAAATTTATGATAGGGCATGTTCGGCTCGTTCCATTGCAATCAAGTCACCTAGGTAATTTAGGTACGACTGGCTAATGACCTAAGAAGCTAGCGCAGAGAAAGAATCTTTGCTGAGAAATATCTTCTACGTGTTGTAATTAACTACTGGCCCATGCTCGTTTGATTCCAGGGCCTGAAATATCCGCTCATCCAATGACTACGGCCCCCATTGTGCAAGGGATGAAGGCGTACAACGCACATGTTGTGGTCTTGCCTCGGGACCGAGTTCCTCCCTGTTGGTGCGAGATTGCGACCTACCACTCTACTTAAAACCGTACAAATGGTGATTCAAAAAGGACATATTAAGCACCAATAGCACTAACGAATTGTTTTCTTGCAGGCAATGAAGGGAACGTTGCCAGGAATCACGGTGCAGGCCGATAGCTTGAAAGGGTGGCTGGTATTGTGAGACTAACAAACCACTGAAGAAAATAAGACGTGCGCGTCAAACTGGCCCCAGGGTTTCGAGGTATACATTTCGCCTCGACATATGATTATTGTCATTAGTGTCACCGAAATCGTTCCGGCGCCGGGTTTATCGTGTAACTCAACCCCTCTTTACTGATCTGCTCTAGTTCGTCAACAGATAGTATGCACGAGCCGTAAAACTACACGAATTCACAGATCCATAAGCAGCCTGCCATGACAGGACCATTTTAATGCCTCCAAAAAAGAAGGTCGGAGTACTTCCTCGAGGAGGCGGACGGCAGACGACCAACACCAGCAACAATTGGCGCGGTTCTCAGGTAATAAAAGCGTGGTATTCTAGGAAAGCTAGGAGCTGACTCTCTGTAGGCTAGCCAGCCGCCTCCAACCACAGGCACGCGTCGGAGCGAGAGACTACAAAAGAAGCGAGTGCTTGATGAAGCTCATCAGCTATTAATAACAACCCAAATTCCTACAGAAAGTAGAGTTGACGAAAGCGGCAAAGATCGTGGCACGGGTGTTTCGCAGCCGAACCAGTATCAATCCGACGAAAGATCTCAGCTATATTCGGTATGTCGACTCGGCTATTCTTGACGTGTTGGGTTACTACTAACGCCTTTGAAGAAACTGTCTACTTGGCTTGACGAGGTGAGGATCAGGACATCAGAAGACCAGGGCGCATTCGATTCGACACTAAGTGAATCCGACGACGACGATATGGCAGTTCGAAGTCAGTGCTCTCTAACGAGTAGAGAAACATCGGGGAATCCTTCCACAATCGTTTTGACGAACGTACCACGAAAACCAAGGGCGAAGAAGGCAAACTTGGAGAGTTTTCGAACTCGTCGAGTGGAAGTCAAACCTAGAGCAGATGAATGGGCAGCTGTGTTTAGAACATATCTGACAGAGAGGCGAATCAAGATTCCGTTTCAAAAAACTACAGACTTGCGGAAGAGCTTCAAGAATTTCGAGCAGAAAGCGGAAGCGGCCGGCGATGATGAGGACAGTTGGGAGGCAATTGAAGAAGTGTGCAAAGAGATAAATGAGTGGAAAGCAACAATGCGACTAGCGACTATTACCGACCAGGATTTTCAGGACGATCTTGAGCACTGCAAGTTCCCGTCTAACGAGGCAGTATTTCAACGGACCGTTATGATGTCGATCATTGATCGTAGTCATCTGAAGACTGTATTCGACTTCAATTGTGAAGGGCAGTGGTCTCTCGACGAAACTCACCCATTGCCCTCAACGAACGGCAGAGGAGATATAATCATTGGTCCTAAGCCAGATCTTGCCATATTCTTCAGATTTGGCTCCTTAGTTGGTACGGATCCCTTTGAGGCATCTAGGCCTATACCACCGGAGCTCAAGTCTTGTATGAACCCAGACAACTACACAGAACGATGTTTCCCTTTCGTCTTTATAGAGGCGAAAAGGGGTTCACAGATATTCAGCCTGCAGCCTTTGCGAATATGCATAGTGCTAGTCAAGCTCTATTCAACATCTATACATGGATGAACAAAGCAAACGAGGATGAAAGTTTCTTCAAAGACGTTCGTTTGTTCTCAATCGCTATCAATGCAAAGGAAATAATTGTCCGGGTCCACCGCGCCAGAGCGATTAAGAAAGTGAACGATGTTGGGCTGGCATTCTCCTACGACGACCTCTACTCCGAAGAGAAAGTAAGATACTCAAGAGATGAAGTATGTACGCTACTTCATAACATACTTATTGAGTACGGGGAGAAGAAGCTTCTTGGGATACTCCAAAATACCGTCAAAAAGGTTCTCAAGACCCATGAACAAAGTCTGAAACGAAAAAACGACACTGACCTCTTTGATCGCCCCTCAAAAATGATGGCCTCCGCTCAACCAGGATCCTCAGCTGTAGATCCGCTGCCCCTGAACCCGTCAACATCCTTTGGGATGAGCCGCTTTGAGATCAATGATGGCTAGCATCGTTACGGAGGAGGTATGGAAGAGGGGGTGTGAAACAAGGAAATACGTACTTAGGTCCTACGCGCATACGCACTAGTAGCCCATACTGTAGTTATATTTCATTTTCGTTTTCCTTATTTCTTCGAACCGAGTAGTTTCTCCCGATATAAGTAATAGCTCATTGCTTTACTATATTGCCTTTTTCTTTGCCGTGGCAATCATATGTCTTTCGAAAGAAGTAGGGGGAAAAAAAAAAGAACCGCTTGAAGCCCTTAGCGATATGTGAATATTAGATATACAAATAGATGTTTGCAGGTTACGAAGCTAAAATTCTGGTACTTATAAATTGGAGTGGCAGGCTATATGTATTATATGCTTATTAGTCTACATACATACTATGTACGCTCGTGCATATATATATATATATGTACTTACCTAGGCATGTATGGACTAATTTGTTTGCCCCCTTCGCATCAAGCGCATCATGCCCTACTGTATGTAACGAAGGAGATAGTTCGCTAGATCTCGGTTATATGTAATTAAACCTCTGTCGGCGATGGGCTATTTCAGCTGTTAAATCCGAATACAGGGTGAGATCACCACTCCAAGCTGCACTAGAACCAGATTCAAGCCAAGCAGTCTTCCTCGCCTAAGCCTACATTTTCTGTCGTAGTAACTACATTACTTAATGTCGAACTCATATCCTAATAGCTTGTAGGTCGATACGGTTTGTATCGATCAAAGTGATCTTGACGAGCGAGCGCATCAGGTATCATTGATGGGTGGCATGTACCGGACTACGGAACAAGTCATAGTATGGTTGGGGCAAAGCAACGGACATAATAAGTGTACCTTCAGGCCTCTCAGAGCCCTGGCATGGTATGATATGGATGCCTCTGAGCTAAATGTATCACAAGCGTATCATATCAAGAAAATATTGAATAACGATTGGTTTCGGCGCTCATGGACAGGCACACGTGCCTCTGATGATAGATTTGTCTTAACCTCTGTCCATCAGCGATATTGAACTAACTTTGGTGGCGCCAGTCCAAGAAATTCTTTCAGCTCCTGAGGGACTGGTTGTCTGCGGACATGAATCGATCAGCTGGAATGAGTTCTCTCAGGCTGTCGTATATGCATCCGAGAAAGACACGATGACCCCCATGGCCTGTCACATTGGCCCTTTTCATAGGGAATTTGATAATCTTTTATCGCTCCATGAAGCATCTGGACTCTTATCGCAGCCACATGAAGGTCTTCAAGAGCTTCTAGAGCTTCTCATTAGATTACGTGGGCGGCGCGCAACGGATGGACGGGACAAGATCTACGGATTACTGGGCCTTGTGTCTAGCAGAGAGAAGCTGGGAATTGAAGTGGATTATCGGATCAGTATTGGAGAGTTATACCGAAATGTCGCAGCGGAGTTGATTCTGCGGTCCGGAAACCTGGACTTACTGACATTTTCGCCGTCATGGAGCGAGGAGTCTAACGATTCTCCCGATTGTGCTTTTCTTCAATTGCACGACGGAAGCCGGCTACCGTCGTGGTCCCCTTGCCGGGACAAAAGAGATCGAAACCCAATACCCTTTCATGATAGCCCGCCATTCATAACCGTAGATCTTGATACAGGAGACATTCCTAGATATCCGATTCTCAGAGGACCGTACCATACTCTCCGTAGAGGATATGTATTCGACGAAATAACTGATCTAACCAGCTATATACCCAAGAGACCGATTTCGAAGCGGAAGATGAAGACGAGGATCATCAGGGGTTTCAGGAGACAATCCGAGACGGTATAAACCAGGCCTACACGCTCATGCGCCCCCTGAAAGCCTTGTTACAATGGGAAGCCTTTGCCGGATTACCTACCGCGGATGCTGACATCGATTGGGTGAGCGACGACCTCGTGGACACGTACTGGCAGACTCTCTGTGCAAGTGCGCTGCTGTCAGGGGGAGAAGCAGAGACAAAGGCGGCGTTCTGGGAATGGTATCACATCATGGATCCATTCCGAGACGAGACACAAGACTGGTACGATGATTCCCCATCGCTTTCCAAGATAATCAAGTTTTACGAGCACTTACGAGCCATATGGTATGAATTGACTCGTTTTGAGCAAGTTTCGAACGTCGCGTTTTATCGTCGACTAGCATGGTCTAAGACCGGCCGACTTGCCCTGGTGTCGCGAATAACTCGCATAGGTGATGATATCATGCTCTGTGGAGTGTCTGACTTCCCATTTGTAATTCGTAACATGGAGGAAAGTGAAACTTAGAGGATTATGGGCTCAGCATATATTCATGGGATGGACTTTGATCCCAGCCTTTGTCAGCCTATGCAGTTCAATTGAGAGCTAGCTTCTCCTCTTCGAAGCTGTGTTATCAGATAAGGACGAGAAATCGGAAATATGGAGCACTGCATTTAAGTCTTTCAGCCGCTTTGGTATCTCTTCTCTCTTTTCAGTTGGTAGTTAGTCGCTGTTCGTCATACTATATAACGATAACGACAGAGGAATACGGATTTATAGAATGAATAAATAGTACGGCTCTACATATACAACGTTACATTAGTTCATTGATAGCCTTGGATAACAGTATTTGGGCAGCCCCAAGTGCGGCTAGACAAACTTCTAAGCAAGTCTCGGTTATGGTATTCTTGGTCGAATAAGAACCCAGACGCTGTAAACTATGGTTTACTAATGTTATGACAGTAATTGAGTTTGTTAATCCCGTTTCTAAATATTATTTGACCTTATCCGTTGAAGTTTCACGCTCAGCGTCGCTATCCTATATTATTGCTCCTTCGTCATGCAGGGAGAGTTCTCCCAACTGTCCCAAGACATCTGTGTCGTCCCCATTTACCTTAATAACTTCTTCGGTTTCCGACACGGATACCATCTCGAAGCCAAAACTGTCATCGCTGCCCTCGTCGATCAAACCCCCCTTAATATGCCTCATACAATGAACATAGCCTTTCCCTTCTGTGTCAAGGAAGGTCACCTTCGCCGACGTTCCTGACTTTTTCTTTAGGTAGATGTGAACGTAGAAGGGGACTCCACGGACGATTCCGATTTGACTTGCTGTCAATCGCGACACCGGACAATCGCCATGAACGTACTGACGCCCATCGGAGTAATAAGCGAAGGTTATCTGTTCGCTCGTGATCGTCACGTGAAGCCGCATATCCCCGTCATTCATCGGCTTTCCGTGATAGAACCATTTCGTCTTCTCACCGGCGAGTTTCCGAGCCGCCGTCGCCGTCACTCCGTTTCGCACCAGGATTGTATCTGGCTGCTTGCCTAAGATGTCGGTTTCTGAGCTGCTCAGAATAACTGAAAAGACGATACCCGCATGAAGTTCTGATAAATCCACTGCGAATGTGTGTGCGCTTTGGCCCGGGTCTTGTAGGTATATCGGATCGGAGGTGGTCTACGAATTACCATCGACCACGATGGTCTTAGGGAAGGACATCTGTTTCGCAGGAACCATTGTCGCCTCTACAAGAGGAATATGGGGTAGTTCAGGTAGCAGATGCTTGTATTTCTCATAGGTCTCTCTTGCCGCTTTCTTGGTAGTGTCTAGCTGCTCCATAGACACGTATTCGGCTCTTTCAGTTCCGCCTAATACCTGGGGAACATAGAAGGATACGAGTGCTGACATTAATGAAGCGAACAAAAATGATATTGTATACTCCCCAATCCAAGAACCCCCATTGGCTAGGGACCGCAAGATGGTAAAGCAGAGAGTACTGAGTGCTTTGTTCCCTACGTTTGCACTGTACACATCTACGTTGTATCGGCCAGTTTTGGTATATAAGTGTACGACTGGTGGCGACTCTGGATATGCATCGGGTATGTAAAGACAGCCAGCGACCGTCAAATGGGCCATAGCGCCATCATTCGGGGACATGATAAAATAAAACTGTGAGAAGTCATCGTCTGGGGCTGGTGCAATGACAGTTCGAAGGTTGAAGAAATCGGCATTGACGTCGTTGATCTCTTTCCACAGCCGCTTTCGTGTAGTCGGTTTCATCTTAAATCTGCAATGGTTGAGTTTCTCTCGAAGTGAGAGTATGATTTCAAAGGCGGATGTCAAGCTCTTAGGTATTGGGGGGGGTAATAGATGTTGTTGCACAGAGAGACTAAACTATCTGGACTGCAAATCTATGCTATATACAGGATAACTTCTTAACTAACTCCAGAATATGTGAGTTGTGGAAGCATCTTCTGGGATAGCTATATAGGTTGATGTCGACTCACAAGTGACTCACATACCAACGGCCCATGTCTTCTAGTCCTTAGCTGCAGATTAAGTAAGATCTTAAATTAGTACAACCTACAGCAATACGAGCCGCCAACCCAATAAGTAATTCCTTTTTCTACCATACAGCTTTGCGATTGGTTACGTGGCGTTCGTAGGATTTCTCTTCTGGGCTTATTCCTCACCAACCCTGTCGTCTATTCACGATCTCGAGAGGTCGCTCTTCTACCCCACCCGATACAGAGCGGCCGCCTCTCAGCCGAAGCAGAAACGAAGAGCCTAATTAGTATAGAGGATTCCATTTTCAGATGTCAGAATCGCCAGCCCCTAGAGCCTGCTATCACATTAAGGCTGCAAAATCTCCGTGACTTGCTAGAGTCTATGTTGCTGATCGAATCATCGGATTTCGTATTTTTCGTAATAAAGTAATAGTAAGTATATGTCATTACCTAGGCTATGCGCGATTGGGGTTAATAATTCTAGCGAATTTTGGTATTCGAGTATTAGTTTGTCGGCAGGGGCAGTACGAACTACAAGATCAAGAAAAAGTTGAGTCATCAAGGTCACGAAGGTTTCGCAGTCTCGATGGGAACTAGCTCAAGATAGATTCAGTCTCCCTCACTTTATCTAAAGTTGGGCCTAATTACCTCTGTTTTATTTGGCGTTCCTTTCCTACGAAAGAACCTCGATAGAAAACCTCGATAGAAGGACAAAAACAGAATTTCCAGCTTATTCTTCAGGAGACTACTTTTCCGCATCAAAGATTACCTTCTGTACCTTCATAGAATCGAAGAGTTCATAGCCCTCAACCGCTTGACTCAGCGGCATCACCTTCTCTGTCATAAAACTGCAAACTTTAGCATGCGTCTACTCTTGGGAAGTATAGGGGCCTGGCTCTTACTCAAACACGTGCTGCTTTTTCTCAAGTAGTCGAAGGGCTTCTGGGAAAATACCTAGATATCAAGACATTAACTTCAACGACACTCCGCGGGATGCCCGCCTCAACCAACGAAGAAAGAACTTACTTCGAACTGGGCACCGGCCCATCTGAATCTTGAGATTCTTGCCATAAGCTTGGTTACCACTCCACTGCGAAGCTTCATATCAGTCATCGCTGATAGTATGTAATCATTAGGAGACTGTGCGGAGCATCCTACAACATCGCAATATATCGAAGGTGGGTCTCTCTTAGAAAAGCCGCAAAGATGCGAAAGAAACGTAGTAGACTACTCACAGGGATGACGCCATTATGCACACCCACGCTCGAAATCGTACCCCAGGGCCGTAAGAGCTGGAAAGCCGACTCCAACGCCGAACTGTGTCCTACGACCTCGATAACAACATCAGCGCCACGGCCATCGGTAAGCTCCTTGACACGCGCAGCAAGGCCATCCGAATTTTCCAGGTAATTCCAGGGCTCGGCCCCTATCTCCTTAGCCCTGGCCAATCGAGAGGGCACCCCGTCGACAGCTAGAATAGACTTGGGCGCATATTCCAGTGCGGCAACAAGGGCGCAGAGTCCCACAGGGCCACAGCCGATCAATACCACGACGCTGTCTCGCACATCCTCGGGCGTAAGTTGTCGCAGCGCATTCGATGCCGCGAAGTACCCGGTGGGAAGGATATCGGCCATAAGGCACAGCTTCAGTTCCTCAATGGTGGCAGGTGCCTTGACCACAGTGGAACCGGCGAGCGGCACCCGCACGTACTCTGCCTGTCCGCCGTCGAGCAAGGGACATCCGAAGAGGAGACATTTCTCGCAGCGCGAGGAGAAGCCGCGCTTACAGTAGAAGCACTCGCCGCAGCTCACCGTGAACGGACAGACGACGGAGTCGCCGGGCTGCACGGATGTCACGTCTGAACCGATCTGGTGCACTGTCCCGGTGAATTCATGGCCCATGATGAAGCCGGGGGCAGACTCCTGATGTCCTCTGAATACGTGCAGTTCACTGAAACCCGCCTGTCAGCAGATGTATTCATTCTAGGTTGCCATCAGACTGGGTTTGCGTGTCGTAGCTCACGACCTGCAAACGAGGATCGGTGCGAATGGCTCACCTTCCACACAGCGCGGTATATCGCACTTTGACAACGATGTCCTTAGGGTCTTGGATGGTCGGGACCGGTCTCTCTTCAACAGCCACATGCCTAACACCCTTCAGAACTACCGCGCGCATCGTGCTCTGTGTCATCGTTGCGGACTAATAAATAAGGACTTCGGACTACTCTCGCAAGACTTTCCTAAGAACCGTGTGCGCAGAGATGGATAAACATAAATCTTTCCGGGCGTGTGAAAACAGTACAACTGTTCGAGCGAAAGCCACAATGCTCTGTTGTGAGACTATGACGAAAACACATGATGCTTTTGGGCAAGCGGTACGCTTCTTCTATGTCTGTGATTGGCTTGCCGAGGCCTACGCTCTTAGCGGGCGCTCTATGTAGGTTGGAGTCGCGTTTCATTTGCTAGACGGAGAAGTTCGGCAACTCGGAGTGTCGTCTACTCGCAGCATATACCGGAACGCATCAGTCTTCAATTTAGCTTCCCGAACAAATGATTTCACTACTCGGTATACCTCCCCCAGGGTGCTAGGAGCAAGGGCTTGTACATTTTGTATTGATTAATAATAAACTAAAGATACACAATAATAACCGTCGATATCAGTGTTACACTAAGGAACCCTTAAATTTTAAGGGCTAGCAATTTGTTAAGGCGATCAGACAAAAAAAAAAAAAGTGAAGGTCATGCAGGGCCATGCGAGTCCGTATCCTGTTACGTCTAAGCCCTCACAACAGGCCGCAGCTTGACCCATAGCGGGCCTTTCTCCCAGACCACGTACACCTTCTGGTCTATCCAGTCTCCCTCCGTCGCATTCTCGATATCAAAATGCCAGACAAGCCGAGCTATAATGAGCTTCATCTCGGCGTACGCGAGGTTGAGACCGATGCAATTCCGCGGGCCGTACGAGAAAGGCTTTGAGACCTCGCGCCTGTCATTGGCGAACCGGGCGTCCTCACCGGTCCAGCGCTCCGGGATAAAAGACTCGGGCTCCGTCCAGTTGAGCGGGCTGTTGCTGATGGCGTAGATGGGTATGCTGACGGATGTGCCACCGGGCAGCATCTCGCCGTTGACCACGGCCCCGTTGGGCGGGATAATGCGATGGTGCGGCTGCGGCGAGGGAGGGTACATGCGGAGGCACTCCTCGATGCATCCGAGGAGATACTTGCATTCATTCACGGCGGCGACGGTGATTTCATCCGGGTGGCTGAACCGCGACCGGATCTCCGCCTTCAGCTTCTCTAGCACTCGCGGATTCTGTAACAGGAGCCAGGTGAGACCTTAACCGAAAGATTTCAATTAGTGCTTGTTCTCCCCCGACTATAAAGACAATCGGTTCGTTGATTCGATCCTCGACTTACCTGAGAGCGCTGTAGCCGTGGTTTCTGAGCCAGCACCAATGAGAACTTGCGTGTTTTCTTTGAGCGATTCGTCCGATAATTTCCCTGATTTGTAGGCATCCACTAGCTTGTCCATGAAGTCAGGCACCGGGGGGTTGTTCTCGATGCGGTGGTTGGTTTTCTCCTTCTCGTTGATTAGCCCCGTCAACAACCCCCATAAAACGATGACAAGAACGTACTTGGTTAAGGGCTTTAAGTGTTGCAACGTTTTCCTTGACTTTCGAAGGGATAAAATAGCGCTGAAATGGCCCTCGAGCAAAAGATGGCAGTCTGGCACTCATTTGACCATAGGCGTAGATTCTTGCCGTGCTGAAAAATATGCTGACCCAGGTGTGGAAAGTTCCGGTGGTTAGGCAGTTGAAGGATTCCCCAAACGCTGTTTAATATATTAGCAATGCTGCCTCGTGAGTTTTCGGGAAGGAGCTATAAAAGACCTACTTAGATACCCAATAATATCAAAAGACAGGTACTGCATGAGTTTAGTCCGGCTCACTGATCGTTTTAGTAGCAAAGGCAACTTACGTTATACCAGGTCATAACGTCGACTGGTTGCTCACCGTTACGGCCTTCTTCATGTAACCTACGGAATAGAGTGTCGATGAACCCTTTCAGGACAGACTCCTGTTCCCTCAAGGATTTTTCGGAGAATCCGTAAGCCAATAGCTTGCGCAGGTAACCATGGTAGTGCGCATTGGAGTTGAGAATGGAAAGGTTGGGCTTGATCGCCGCATGGTATTGGGGGTCTTTAGTGAACTCCGTTTGGCCGTTCGGCTTGAAGCCGTATATCTCCTTCCACTGGGCTGGATTGATGTAAGACAATTCGTTGGGTCCGGTTCGTACAACAGGGCCGTATTTCTCGTGCAATTTCAATAGGTCGGTCGGCGTTTTCCCATGGAAATACGAGAGCACCATCCACAATGGACTGGCTCTAGCAAGGAGGGGGCCTGGGTATTTTGACAGCGGATGCAACCAAATGTTATACGCCCAGATTGCGCCATAGTACCCAATGAACTATAGAATCGTCAGTTATCCAAATAAAATAAGAAGGTATATAGAACTTACGATAATGGGGAGGGCGATAAAGAGTATCAGGATGGAGGGTAAAGATCTAAATAGACTTAATGATGCCTCTGCGATGGCCATGGTCGTGAAGCTGACGGTAGCTCCGAACTTGCGAATGGTAAAATATCGAGGTTGCCTTCGAGAGAGGCTGTATCTTCACCGGTTCTTATATGAGATTATATAATATGATCCTTGTGGTGTAACCGGGACCCTACCTCGGAGGATCGGACGATGCTCGCATGCATAAATTTCGGGGGCCATCCCACTTTCGGTATCAAAGAGGAGTTGGTTTCATCGGCTGCGCAACGTTCCCGGTGTACCCAGATGCATAACTACACATCATGTTAAGTACTTCCCTGCGTGATGTACAGCATATATCAGTTGTTACCTGTCATAATTACTGTAAGTAGTTGTGGTTTAAAACGAAGACATCAGTGGACTAGTAGCGCTGCATCGCAACATTCTTTCTGCTCTATCCTATAAGATTTCAACGGTCTTACGAAGGAGGCAAAGTCCTCTATAAAGCTATCAGGGTAGATTATATCGCAGAGAAGCGGTTGCAATGCACTGTTAACTCCATCACGGGATTTAACGGAGTTGTTGGCATCGGGACTAAGTAGGTACAGATCTCGCAACTTGGTTGGATGCTACGATCACACTGCACAAGCCACCGATTATGCAACCGCTCCCATTTGTGAATACTACCACCAGCATATCCCGGCCTGCATATTCAACCATGATGAGGAGACGCCCGGGCCGAACGCCTCCAATGAGCTGGCATAACTCCTGACAGCTAAGGTCGCTGATTTGGAAAGCCTTGGACCGGTCTTAGGGATTTTCTCTGGCGCGATATAGCACGACAACGCAGTCTGCAATATGCAAGAGCCAGGATATTTAGATAGATCAGGGATTTAGGGTCACACAGGTCAGCGGTAAGTTCGTGTGCGTGCGTGTCTAAGATGTTTCCGTACATATCGTCGAGTCATGTAGTATCAAGTGAGACTGGGATGGGAATTCGATACCTTGCTTGGAACTAGTGTTTTGAACTTGAAGCTAGATGTCCCTACGCACCTATGTAGGATCATAATTTGTGCTCGTAGGCTTATCTAATTCACTCTTATCGCTTCGGATAATTCCCCATGACTGTACATACTATCACAGGGAGCTAAAATCTTGAACAAAGTCATGCATGGTATTCTTTCAATTCCAGAAGACAGGTTGTCTTATTCTCCACATGTCTTAGTCAATCTTAGCAGTGAGACTCGAGCTGTTCACCTTTTCCGCCGCAAGCCGTTTGATATGATAAAGGGCATTACGTCAAACGGTCTATTCTCTCATTCATTTTCCCACCGCGAAAAGCTATCTAATTTGTCGGAAGGCGGCCCTCCAGCCCAGCCATAGCCGCAAGGTTGACTTGACTGAGATGTTCCGTAGTCTCACCGCCGAGGCCTACGCCAGCAAGAAGTGCCACCCGATCGACGACATCTTCAGGCTCCAGCACGTGCCACTTGGCAAGTGTCACCTTGTTCTTGGCGCCAACCGAGACCGTAAAGACGTGGTCGCTAACGAGGTGAGTGCCCGTTAGTCCGTTGAGCGAGCGGAACATATCTTCGTCGGTGAAGTCATCACCACAGCAAAGAACAAATCCTAGCTCGTCGTTTTCGTTTACACCGTCTTGTTGGGGTGCGTTGTTTACACCCGTTTGGCGAGCGGTTTTGGAGCTATATTGATGCACCAGCCGCTTCGCAATCTCGCCCTTGTTGATGAATGTTGGCCGGACCTCGAGGTTGGCCTTCCCGGTCATCACATCAACCTCCCATTTCTTAGCCACAGTGGACTTGAGTTCGTCAAACGCGGCAGTGGCAGCGTGGGCACCTAGCTCTGGGTCGGCCTGACGATAGTGCCAAGTAAGCGCACAGCGCTTGCGCTCGATGAATGAACCTGTCTCCATATTAGTACGTGCATGAACACAGATGAGTCTTGGGCATACCTGGAACACGATCCGTGTACTTCTGGAAAACATTCAGAACCTCTGCTTGCCAGGACATGTCTAACTTCTCGGCTAAGTTTTCCCAGGTTGCCGCGCCAGGATAGCGGATGAAGCTACCGTGCTCGGCGCTAAACCCAATGTTCTTAATGTGACCGAGGTGCTGCTGTAAAAATTCTTGGTCCCTTCCGGATATGATCCAGACTGCATTGCGTTCATCAGACGCCAGTGCCTTGATAGTCTGAATGACACGCTCCGAAGGGATGGCTGCTTGAGGGTCTCTCACTATGGGCGTGAGAGTGCCGTCGTAGTCAAACATGAAGAGACGCTTGCCTGCGGCGCGGTACCGTTCCAGCAACGAAGTGCCATCTAACACGGGCGTCGCATTCTCGTTCCTGCTAGACGCCAAGGTGCCCACTAGCTTCCGCAGGAACTTGGTGATCCAACTTTGCACGGTTTGTGTAGTAACATGGGAGTACAGGTTCGATTGCATAGACTGGCGCTTCTCGGGAGGCATTGTCAGGGCGTTATTGATTTGCTTTGCGACGTTGCTGAGATCCCATGGGTTGATATGAATTGCGTCACGGAGACTCCCCGCAGTACCGCTGAATTCTGATAGGATCAAAGGTCCGTGGGTGTCACGCTGACACACCACGTATTCGAGACTGGTGGTATTCATACCATCCCGCACAGACGTGATCAATCCAATGTCGGCTGCCCTCAGAAGTGCAAAATACTCATCTGGCGCTAGGTACTGCGGGTAGTGTTGCACAGGAGAGAACCCTAAGCTGCCGTATTCGCCGTTAATCTTCGTAACCAGCTCATTCACTTTGCTGGCAATCTTAACCTCTGCCTCTTCTCTACCCTCCTTCCTACTGGTGGGCGACGTGACTTGAATCAAGACTACCTTCTCCCGCCACTCAGGGTACATTTCCAAGAACCTGTTGAATGCCATAAGCTTTTGGGTGACACCTCGAACGCTATCGAGCCGATCTCGTCCCACGATGATCTTCGTCCCTTTGTACATCTCCTTGAGGGCGTGACATTTTTCCGATACTTCATCCGACCAAGCAAGCTTCAATACCCTTTCCGTGTCAATGCCAATAGGATAAACCCCAACCTCGACACGGGCGCCGAAAGCGTCAACGCCAGATGCATCCGAGGGAAAATCTAGGATACGGGTACAACAGCTGGTGAAGTGGCGCGAATAGCTGTAAGATTGGAACCCGATCAGGTTTGAACCCATAAGGCCCTCTAGTAGCTCCTTCCTGCGAGGTAGGCACCTCATATATTCGCTACTCGGGAATGGGCAATGCAGGAAAAACGAGATGTACATGTTCGGACACCTCTGCCGGAGCATGCTGGGAAGCAATAGGAGATAGTAGTCGTGAATAACGATAATGTCCCCCGGCTTGTACACCTCCATGACCTTGTTGGCAAACTGAAGGTTGGCTCGATAATAATTAGCCCACTCTATGCGATCCGCTCGGCCGTCGCTTGGTTCCTGTTGTTTGTAGTGGAAGAGGGGATACAATGCATGCTCAGCATAGCGTCTCCATCGGTCTTGGTCACGCAGGGTGACGCCCTCATCATCCACATCATTATCATCGGAAAGCCATACAGGTATTGTCTTCAGCCCTTTGCCCTCGGCGAGTCGGCGCTCTAGAGCCTTCTGGTGCTCCCACGAGATCCATAGACCATCTGAACTGGGCGGGGTGGGAGGTAAATCGTCGTCTATGGGTACAGGTGCAGTAAGATGACTCAACCCGGGCATGCCAGCAGCATCGTTGGGCTCGATGGCAGACGCGTTTTTCTCAAAGCAACATTCTATCTCGCCCGTCCATGCGACCACGGAATGATTCCAGGGGACCTCGTCAGAAGATAAATACGCGAAAGAGTCGAACAAAGCAGACAATCCATGCCGGGCGCATAGCTCCTGATATTTTGCATGAGTTAGTCGGCGATACAAAGTCCTAGGTAATGCTCACATACCCATTCGCCATCACTACGATATTTAATGGTGTGTGGAGTGGTAAAAGTAACCGATATGATGTTACCCGTGAGGGCCAGATCGGGCGCCGCAGATTTGATATCGGCTAGAGTCTCCGTGTGGCTTGAGGCAGCCTGGCTCATCCGCCTCAGCACTTCTTCGCCCGACATATTGTCTCTAATCAAATCAGATGGCGAGGAAGACCTCCCGGAATTGTCAGAAGACGACTCGCTTGATTTAGAGGGACGGTCGTGCTGTCTCGGGTCTCGTGTAAAATAGCCCCGATTCTGGGAGTCGTTGGAATCTTGTATCGCCGGTGTTTTATACGTAGCTTGGAATATTCCAGGGGTGACGGGAACGTTTATATTGGCCAGGCGTTGATGTGCGAGACCTGGAGAGCTACTATTGGTATCGCCTTCAGCTGGGTTCTCACCGAATGCGGTTCGCGGGTGAAGGCGGCTATCTAGAGACTCTGGAACGACAGGGAGCTGACCAGGCCCTCTAGGGGCTTGTTGGTTTTGATCTAACATGGCTATTTAGTAACGCGAGCAAATTGCTACTTCAAAAGCCTTGTTGATCGATCAACAACTCGCAGGTTTAAACAAGCGAGAGAACAGGAAGGAAACCAGTGCGAGGGAGGGGGGAAGAACAAGAAGTGTATCAGCGTCAACGACAAAGTTGATGCACAGCTCGTCGCCGCAATTAGAAGTCCGAGGAGAGGAGTCTAGCTTGGTCGGTACTGAAGGAATAGATGGATAGCTTTATCGTGGTGAACGATCGGAGGGGGAGAGGAGGAGGGGAGGGCAAAGGAACGTCGTCGTATGGCGTCGAAGGAAGTGAGGGTGTTACTGCAACATCAGGAGGGGGGGTTATGAGTACTACTGTACAGCAATATGGGTTATCTGTAAGTAGTGAAGACATCTCGATATTTTTCTTGGTGACGTGCAATCGGATGCTACGTGGGCAGTCGTGGGGCTTGGGACAGGACGGTATGCATCGACAGCAGCATCACCCGTGCATGGGACGCATGGCAGGAGGCTCCAGAGCAGGAGGTTTTGTCCCTGGTGCGTCTTGGCAGACTTTTGACGTGTGTCTCTAGCAATACCGTACCTCTCGCCGTGCCTAAGGTTACTGTCTATAATTTTATGACCAAACATAGCCAGCCAATGGATGACGGCTGTACCTAAGTAGGTAGACCGAACTACGGTTCATACTGCCGATTGGGACGCCTCAGCGAGATAGGATTTCACTTGATGCCAGTAGTACTGCAGTAGTATTGGTAGCCAGAGGGTGACTCGTAGTATGAGGGGTTGCGAAAATAAGCGGTTGTTGACATACCTAAATCGATGACGTAGTGTGTATTTATGTGTGTGTCTAGATCGGTCGCATCTGGCTTGGGGTAAGACCTCGAAGGAATTGGGCGGCAGGGGGTTGAGGTCTCACTTGACTGGCCGAGGAAATGAACCGAGAACTGAGAACCAATAGGACGGGAAAAGTCAAACACCTCTCGAGAGACACTAAGGTTCCTCAGGTCAGTAGTAAAAGGAGTGAGTGAAAGGACAAAGGACGATGCGAAGAAGTTGCCAGAATATATCGGGATACCACTACGTAAGTAGGTAGGGCTACTATCTGAGTCTAGCCTCACAGTATATACTCCGTACACTACCTACCTACGCTCTAAACGCCGACAGATCGAGGCCCTGCTGCGTCATATTGTCGTGCCCACTTGCTGCCTACTACAAATGGATAGGCGCCCCTTGCCAATGTGCCTACTACGTAAGTGGTGTTGAAGGTAAACGTGAAAAGGGAGAAGAGAACCAAGGTCAATTTCCCCACTAATGTCTCCTTACCTACCTATGTAAGGTAAGTACTAGTAGTAGCGTAGGCACCGGAATTCGACTTCAATCAGGAACGTTCGAGCTTGATCTGGCTTCAACCCTCATGGGTGGGGACGGGCCATATTTCTCGACTGTGTTCGACCCATTGAATGACACACTCGATTCTCTTAATCCGGAGCCGTTCGCATACAGTGCTGTCCATCTGTCGGAAAAACATGGACTAAATGAACAAGATAGGTACTCCGTACATGCCTCGTGATGCGTTAAGTCAAAGTCCCAATCACAGCCTCCTGCAGGCCACTTCTACTCAGTTGAATGCGATTTCGCTTTACCAATTTAGCGTGTCTCGATCGTTAAATTATCACCAGGCGAAGCGCCCAGCCGCAAAGGAGGAAAACGCTTAAATCAGTTTTTTTTCGTGGGCGTTGTCGTCAGATGTATAGCATAGATTGGTGAGACGTGGAATCAAGTCTCATCTCCCGAGATGGTTCACGACACTACCGACCATGACCGCTACCTCCCTGTCCCAGCTACTAGTCTTTGCGGTATCACTTTTAGATCCACGGCCCTTGGCTGGCGCCGCGGTGCTAGGCGGCTGACTACCTCGAATAACGCATTCTCGAATGGCCTCGCCCACTGCAGCTCGATTCGACTTCAAGGTCCTAGCAGAAACGCCACCGCGATTGATTATTTCCTGGACCCGCGTGGCCAAGCTGCCCGCCATAGACCTCCAAAAGTACGACGCAAGCGAACCGGTTTCGAGGTATGTGAGAAGATGCTGCAATAGGTTGCTCCTTTCGAGTGCAGGTTTCTGTGTAGGCAGGAGCGGGTGAGGCGGTGCTTTTGCCGCCTCTAGTATGATTTCCAGAGCCACGATGTTCTGGCATCGTGCCGAGACCTCGGCCAGGGTCCGGTCGAGTGATGGTAGTGTCGCCAGTGACCTCGCAAGCGAGGCGATAGAGCTTTGCAGCGCGTTGCGTAGATAAACTTCGAGAGCCTGTACTAGTAGATGGGGGGCCCATTTGTCGGGCCTCATGCCCGTCGTTGGGGAGAGCAGATACAGTGTGACAGCGGCAGATATGATTCTTGCTTTAGCCTCCTCGCTCTGCGCAAACGTAGCCGTCCCCGAGGCAGAGCCAATTGAGAACTCGCGGATGATCTGCTCGGAAGTTGTCTTTATAGATCGCTCAATTGGCCCCACGACATGGTCTTGTAAGCTTTTTATCGCATCGACCTTGTCCAGGCCATGGCCTTCCTCACCAGGGGCATTCTTCTCGGTTATCTCCCTCAGAGAAAGAACCGTATGCGCACACCGCACAAGAGCTCTGTGGTCCTCTTTCTTGCTGCTTGCAGATCCGCCGCTCCATTCGCCGTGTTGCACCTCGAGTTGCCGGCCTAGTTGCAGGCATCGGCCTACGGACCGGCCCAGCCTGAGTGTTTCCCATAGCCTCGAAGCAACGAAGCGCACCTCGTCGGCTTCTGTATGTTTCTGTATGACTTCCTTCTCCAGCTGCTTGTAACTCTCGTTCAAGGTCTTGAACTGGCTGTCGATTTCGGATATTATGCGCTTGCTCGCATCGGTCTGCTCCTTGGTATGGGTGAGCAGGGGAATTGCGGAACGCGTGGTCAGGGCGTGGATGTGCGAGTCGAGTTCCTGAGCATCGAACAGGACCTTGGAGAGGGGCGTTGAGAGATCGAGGGGGGTGTCGGTAGGATTGTTAGTGGCAAGAACAAGCGTGTTGGCGAAGGAGGATGGTTTGAAGTCGGGGTCGAGGAAGGCTTCATAATCTATGTACGATGCCTCATCCTCCTCGGCGTCGTTGGCCGACATCGTGGACTAGATTGATCTAGTAACCGAAGTGTTACAGCACGGGTCAGCACCTCTTGAGGCCGGTCGCATCCATAGACAGTTCTACTTAATGGCCCTGCTAAGTAAAAGTCGCCGAAAGCCACCCGGACACAGCCACATTAGCCTGATCCGGACAGAAACCCAGGCACCCGAGGCGGTGGACAAAGTGGGGCATCTAGCCACCCACCAAGCGCTGAGCTCATTGCCTAAAGATTCCCTATTCCGTGCCTATTTCCTACCACATACCATTCAAATGGAAACCTTTAAATGACTTCGACGTGTTCCATGAGTAGTTCTCGTAGAGATCAACAGCACTCGAGTGACACTCAGCATATTAGTCATACTTGGTTCTGTTGTCAAAGATATAAATAATTATATTGTAAATGTCATAATATCATGCCCGAGCCGCCATCCAATTCCCTATCCAGTCCCTGAGTACCAAATACATTATCCCTTTCACATGATATACAACAAAGTGTTTAAAATATTTAGATGCCATAGCTCTTGAAGGCGCCGTCTTGCTTCTGGCCGCCAGTGGCTCCGCCAACACTCTTGCCTACGCCGCCGACGGTGCTACCAACTCCGTTGGCCACACCACCGACCGCGCCGCCGAGGCCTTCAGTTGTCTGTCCGACAGCGTTGCCGAGCCCCTTTGTTGTCGAGTTGAGGCCGTTACCGAGACCCCTATTTAAAAGTTCGAGTTAGTAATTGCCGCCCAGATATCTAAGATGACCCCACGCAGGGTTGACAATCAAGTCTCAAATCCTACTAAAGGGGGGAAACCGAGTGCGACGACTTGAGACTTACTGTGTAGTGCTGCCCAAGGCGCCAGTAACACCACCCAGCAGACCGCCTTGGCCCTTGGCTTGCTCGCCGCCGGTCAGGACGTTGTCAAGTCCTCCGGTCAGGCCACCGAGAAGTCCGCCGTTATTGTTGTTGTTGGACATTTTTGTTTATATTTATGTGTTTGTAAGTGTTGGTAATGAGAGTTTCTTGACCGAAGAGTCTGTAGATGGTTCTCTTCTCAAAAATAATCGTTTAGATTGGTTTTGTTGGATGTCTTGTGGTAGGATGAGTATCGATACTTCAAAGTCGGGCAAAGACTCGACTTATATGCTCGTTGACGGCCTCACAATCCCACCGATCTCCTTGATCCTACAGCCACAACCTCTGACGCGAGTGAGCATGATATCATAAGGCGCCACACTGGCATTACGCAGAAGAATGATCCCCCATGAATTCGTACACACAATCCCCTGGTGCCGGCCCATCGGTGGCCTGGCGCAGCCTAGGGGGCTGTGGCTAGAAACTTGTCACAGAGCGCTTTCCAAACACCAGGATCCCACGACTGTGGATCGCCGGAGAGTGGGAACGAGGACCCTAGCGAGGCCTAGAGATCACAGACTTGCGGCTTAGGCGCTGTCATTGGCGGCTGATTGGAGGGAATCTAGAGAGAGGCCCGCCGAAAACCGTTGCATCTACTGGGGTTGGGCTGGCGTCGTAGATCCCGACTGTCTAGCCCAGTGAGGATCCAGAGCCGTCCTCATCTCTAACGTCATTCTTTGGGGAACACAAAAAGTTGAACAAATAGCAGCAACAGGTTTCATCAGCTCTGAGAGTATTCATTGCGCACTATCGCCTACAACACGAAACCGCATTTTGAGCCAGATGACGTACGGGTGTCTGGTGTTCAGGAGCCATGAGATTTAGACTTAGTTAGAGCTCCTCGTGATACGTTTCTTGAGCTCTAGATTGAGTTTGGTAGATTGCAGCACATCAAATAATAGTATCGATTCTATTGCTAGATGAAACACAATCTAAAAGTCTCCAGGGAAGGCAACAAGGTAACAGGAGGTACCCTAGTTCCTCTGTCCCCCGCATGGGGTACCGACCGTGCGTCTTACAGTAAAATTGCCATGCAGTATATCCTTTTTCTATGATATCTTAGGTGCATACCTTATATGACGACATGTTAATCGGGATACCGGCAAGGGTCAGTTGCGTGGGTGGTCAGCGGTTCACGGCAGGCGGTAGACACTAACAAGGGGCTCAAGCACAATCATATCTAAGAACAGGCAAAATGGGCTATCGAGTAACCAGTGTTAGTGGTAGCATCATGTGATGTTCCTCTCAAGTTTGAGCTAAATAAGTGTAGAAGCGCATTCTATGATTACAAGGCCAGGCGATTTTCTTGGTAGCATATCGCTGTATTTTCTCGAAATCCAATTCCCTTTTGTTTGAAGTTCCAGCATTCTTATTTCGTGATGAACGTCCCACCCCTTCTCGAGACAAATATTCTTCCTTCAATAGATCCTTGTACTATTAGCTGCAGTGAATACTGTTCCTGGAGATTGAGGTGGCATGTTACCTGTGCCTCTGCTGTAACAAAATAGCACAATGCATGTAACAGAGCCCCGGATTTTCGAGCAGGATGACGTAGATATCTAGACACCAAAGTAATGTACTCTAGTATCAAAGTCCTGAGATATTGCCTTAACTCAACAGAGGGGGCGCCCTGGTGATCAAAACTGTTCTTCGGAAGTTTGTGGCGGAAGACCGCATGCCGTTAATGATGTAGAGAACGTATCAGCGCAGTGTCTATGGTAAGATACTTTTATTATGAATCGTATAATCATGACAACACAGATGGCTGGAAATATTTTAGCTATGCTGGTCCTCTATCCCTTATTCACTGCATGTCGAGTGTTTGACCTATCGCTGATAATTACTGTACACATTTCCGTAGCACAGTACTACTGTGTACATAGGTGATTCCTTATATAACTATTGCTATCTCAGTGTGGGAGGCATAGGGGGTAATTATCTGGCTCGCGGATCTTGATTTAAGGCACCCTAAGCCAAAGCAATTATAGTACGTTTCCGATGTTACCGGAAACTTGGAGACCCGTTTGACTTTCAGATTCCTCCAGTTATGTTGTTGTCATTATTTTAATAGGCCAGGAGTGTCACTTATGGCACGTTATCATTTGAGAACCACCCGTGGCTGCCACGAATCTATTCATCTCAATTTAGGCATACAACGTCCCCACATAAGCGAAGTTCCAATATTTTCTCCATGAACCCCTTACAGAACAATACTCTATTTATCTGCCCCCCCCTAAACCATTTATTTACGGAATAACGATGAAGGATCAGAACCTGGAGGGGATGTTAGGGATCCCTCGCACGTACGTGGTCCCTATGCTGTCGTATTAATGTCAGATGTGCCAAGAAGGTCAGGACTGCAGAAGTTTATTCTGGCTCGAAAAGTTGGATTTGTGAGACTTTTCATAGTCCCAGCTATCTGTTGCTTGTCGAGATAAACAATATTTACACATCTATAGGAAATTGATTAGGATAGATTGAACTCGGGGACTGAGTGGCAAAGCATTCTTGAAGGAACCAACGATTCTGTAATTAATTGGACATTTATGCATGTGGTCTGTCTCTTGTGAGCATCGCGAGATATATATTGTACAGAGGCCGCTCTGATCCTCGAATTCTCCGCTGACTAACCTTATTGTTGTTTCCATACCCTACCGAACTAGAGAGACCTGGTTAGGTATTTGTGATGGGAGGATCTAACGATCTTGATGAAGTACATAGAAGTAGATAAAAGCTATCAATATACCCTCAGTTAATTCTTGATATCTTACTGCAGAGACATCTCTGCTCATGAGCAGTCAATCGAATAGAATGTCTATTGCACTTGATGAGGACGAAGCACCTCAGAGGTAGGCATATTAGCCCACTCACTTATAGAGTTTAGATCACCGACCATGGCTCGGATTAGCACCGAATAAAGGGAGAAAAAGGGAAGGACCTTATGGACCTCGTTGACTTTGGCAGTCACAGCAGATTGTCGTTTTCCGAAATGCGTTAGGTTTGACATCCTCATTCTTATGAAACTTTCGGGTCTAAAAAAATTGAGAATACCCATGTTTCCTCCCGCTTTGTACACTTTCTATGTACTGGCTCTGACAAACAGTGTATGACCTAAACAAATCTAGCTCTCCACGGGGCGTCGTGCTACTACCAAAAAACTCGACAAGTAGTTTCTACAAGAATCACATTCAAGATCAGCCTCTGAATCAGTTGTGTTGGAGATTCATGCGCTTTATAGATTCTACATTACGACAGTGAATAATAACATAACACGACATTAGCCAACGAGCATGACAGTACCGAGGCCTATACATACCGAGACAACACTAAATGTTCGTCAGTGGCACATAAATAGAACACATCCCATATAAAGAATACACAACTGTTATCCAAGGTCACAGTTCTCTTCAATACTTCATAAAATGATCCCCTCCTTAATAATTATCAATACTACATTAATTTAAGATTTGTATTCACGACATGGAGAAGGCAGGTAAGCAATAGTATTATCCTACTCATTCCTATGTCTCCAATACAAGTTAAACACCATTACACACGGGTCAACTAAGAGTACAACCTCTACATCCCATCAGCAAGCATAGCATCCACCATCTGCACATGCCTGTTGCCATTGGTCTCGCTCCACTCCGTCTCGTAGTTGAGCCCATAAGGCCAAAAGTGCCCACCGCCACAGCTTATCACGGCGCTATTACCATCGAAGGACCGGAGCAGCGGCAGGGCTGTAGGCCAACCGCCACTCGCGCATAGCCTGTCAAAGTTTGCCGTTTGACCCACTCCAAGCGTGTGCGAGATCTCGTGCATCGCCGTTCTCTCCGTCATATACTGGCGGTCGGACCCGAATCGGAGGTCCCCATTGTAACTAGCCTCGGCCGTCGGCACACCCGGGCTGTAGTATACACGTATCGTCTTCTCGGCGTCCGTGAATCGCTCGTAGCGCGCAACGGCCAATCTCATGGCCGCTTCGATGCGGCTGTACGCATCTGACTGGTCTGCTGTCGGGCTTGAGGATTTCTGGAGCGACCAGTGAAGCGCTGCTGAAGCGGTGGAGGCGTACGCCACTACAGCGGCCAGGATTGAACAGCGCATGGTGGTGCGAACGCTTGTGATACACGAGTTGCTGACTTGAGGCCGATTGTCTTGTTACTGGTTGCGTGTACACTCTCGATTGTGGATATCGTATCATACCATACTAGACACGCGTCTGCTGTCTAGGGACACTACACCTGGCGTATGGGATCCGGGCTGCGTAGTTGATTAAATACATCCGCACGTTTCATTAGGGGCGACATTTTCATTGCTAGATGATCTATCCCGTCCTAATGAGTGTCCGAGGTAGTTGCTGTAAAGGGATATAATACCACGGCTTATAAGATCGTCGGCAATCAGCATGAAACGAAGTTCTATATTGGCGTCCGGATCGGTTTTTAATTAGCCACCAATTGCCTCTGCGAAAGTGCCCTTTTTAAGGGTGAATAAACTCCAACGAGCCTTGCCGCGAACCGACCCGAGCAATGCGCCAAGAAAACATGCTAGCCCGGGTAAGAAGGACGGGTTTAAGAATACGAGCAGGAGGGAGCTGCAAAGGCATGAGTGTAACGGAGGCTTCCTCGAGCAGAGCGGATGTTAATTCCCACTGATGTCAAATTGGTTAGACTCGACCAGTGCAGCTTGAAAGGCTGACAACGCCCGTTCTATGCGTTGTTACTTATTTAAATCCTCGAAAGCGCTCGGTAATATTATTTTTCCCTTGTGGTTGGGAGTAGTAGTATCATATCAGCGCGTGTTCCAGACGGCAGAGAAAAGTGCGGCCATAGGAGCGAACCATGAACAACCATCGACGAGATTCCCTTCCGGGATAAGGAACTGAAGCTCTGGAACGTGCCTCAACGTGCGCTCACGACGATGCGACTAGCTACGGAGAACCCACGGCTGTGACTGGGATTACATTGTAATGGCTGCATTTTCGCTTACGGGCTTATCTTCTATTCATTGTCATGACGTGGTTTTATCTTGCAACCTGTCTCCTAGCCAAAGCTACCTAGACAGGTAATGCCTGTAGCGTAAGCAGTCCCTTACACCCAGCACATCTACGTACTAAGAGGTGCACGATCAACAAGTCAATTCGAAACGGAACAAGGCGACAGCATCTCATTCTTAGGAACGGTACTGAACCGTCCGCGCCATGCAGAAGTTAGCAGTTCAGTGATGCAGAAGGCAGGGATAGAAGTACTTTAGCGCTCGGGCGAGCTTTTTCAGCAGCACGCATACTAAAAGTGCCGGCATCCTGGCGCCGAAGCTTGGCGATGGCAGCGGCACATTTTCAACGGCTCAGCACTTCGAACCTCCATTTACAGGATACAAGGTCGGATTGCGCTGCCCGGTCTGAAGAATCGAACTGTAGGAAGAGAACGACCGAGGTAGATATTGCCTTCCTTCTACGGTAGCACATTCTTCAAAATACCAATGCACCATCAGCTGACCACAGGTTTAGCTGCCCAACAAGCTACATTGCCAACGCGGCAGAGGATGAATGATGTACGCCGTGTAGGTTCGATACCTCATGATCATCGCAGTGAATCCAGAGATCTGGAATGCCAGCATCGGGTACTGAAGCGCTCCAGCCCACGGCCCCACAACATTGTACGAATGATGGCCTACAACTAGTGCAGGTGTGCATGCAGCCGCCGTCTGTGATTCACCTTGTTCCTTGACTGACCTACGTTGTACACTCACAGGTGATATCTCGGCACACCGCTCTTGAAGGTTACATTGTAAACAAACGGTGGGGGATCGACGCGAGACCAAGGATCCAATGAACTGCCCTCTGCTCGGGATCTCGTCTGGGTGTCCGTGTTACGTCCAGTTCATCACGACTCACGATCTCGTGTAATACTCAGTCTTTTCCGAGGTAGGAAGGAGACTCTAGTGCGGAGAACTAACGAGGCGTGAGTGACCGTCATATCTACCATGTGAACAGGAGTGTCGCGTGTCCCCTCGGCTCAAGCAGTCATCCCACGTAAACAGCTTATAATTTATCCGCATGTACGTTGTGGTAGCTGGGCGGTCAGAGAAGCTTGGGTATAATAATAAGCCGCGCAAGCTGGGATGGGCAAGCAGGGATGATGTGTGGGGGTTGCTGTTCTGAAATGACGGCGTCATTAGAGGTAGATGAATGCTGCTCCGACTGACGCGGTATCACGAAGGAAACAAGGGAAATTAGAGCTGTAGAGTGAGTGTGTGACAATTAAAGTGACGACTGAAGATGAGATTCGCAATGCTAGCTGTGCCTCGTTCAAGTACTCTCCTTCAAACCGCGCCTTCAACGACAAGAATAGGCATTAGTAGGTGAATTAAGCTGCATCAGATATTAATACGACTATCATTACTATAAGGGGAATTAACTTTAAAACCGTGCATGATCTATCTGAATGAATTACTGTCGGACCGCGATGCCAATTGAGTAGAAATAGTCACACTTCGCCTGCATCTCATCGTCGACAGTCTCTATCAATGTCATCCCACCCGTCTCAAACAGCAGACGGTTCTGCTTGTCGGGGTTCCAGGTCTCCCAGCGCGCTGAACCGTTCAGCCTATGCGTGTTCGGGTCAAATGTGCGGATGAAACTCGTCCAGTAGGCCTGGATAACGGGGACAACCTGCTCGTTGATGCCGCCCGAGAAATAGCTCTCCGGCGCGCTTGGCACGTTCTCAGGTCCGAAGATAGCGTTCACCTCGACAGTATGCGGCACTCCCAAGCCCTCGGCGACCTGCTCTGGGTCCATTACGTTATACCGATAGCTGTACGATTTTGGCATGCCGTAATCCGTCATCGCAGTCGAGATGAAGAGTCCTGGACATGTATATCGCATGTCTCCGTAAGCGGCTGAAACCTGGTGCCAGTAGCAGCCCTCGCTTGGACAGCTCTCGTTGTCCGGATTGGGGTACAGTGAGTTGATTTCACCAAGCTGTTCGAGCGTCAGGTATGGAAATTGCGTTTTCAAAAACGCATCGCTCTCGCCGATTGTCGAAGTCTCTTGCGGTGCGAAGACTATAATCAAGATTATTAGAATACGTTGGCGCTGGTAAAGGCTCTGCTCATTTCGAGGTCTTGGGATCACATACTAGTACCCTCATTCGTGTCGTCGCCGACAATTAGGGGTATTTTAACGAAATTCCCGTCCGCAAACGCCTCGTACGTCAAGTTCTGTATCAAATCGCCATCGATTACGGGATTCCACGGATACAGAGGTGCTGCGGCGGCGCCGGGGTACGGGATACCCTTGTTCACAGCTTGAAGCTCTTCCGCTGTCTTGGATCGTAGACATGCGAGCGAGCTGTTTCCGGCACACCCGGCCGCGATGGCGAAATTGTCGTATAAGTACTGAGACTCTTCAACTGTCAGAACGGTGGCGAACGAGATTGATTCCGCGGCTGCAGCATGGAAAAGATTCGTGCGCTTTCCGCCATATGCGGCCATTTGAAGGCTGATGCTGGCCGCGCCTGCCGAGTCACCGCCGAGCACAACATGGTTAGGGTCGCCACCGAAGGACGAGATGTACTTGTGTACCCATTCAAGCGCTTTCCGCTGGTCGAGTAGACCATTATTTGGCGTGATCTCGTCTCCGCGGGTGATGAAACCGTATGGTCCGACGCGGTAGTTGAATGTCACTACGATGATGTTATTTCCGCTCGCTTTAACTAGGCCCCTACCGTTGAAATTCGGATTGCTAAGTGAGTTGAACCCCCCTCCTTGGATAAAGAAAAATACCGGAAGCTTCGAGTGACTCGTTATGTTGGATGGTGTGTATAGGTCGAGGAACAGGCAGTCTTCGGACTGAGTAGTGGCCGCTGGGTTTCCATTCGTCGAGTAACAGAGCTTGCCATGCTAAGAACCCTCGTTATTAGCAGAGCTGCTTCATATGACGAGAGCTTGCGCGTCGGTCATATTTATCAACACTCACGGTATTGTCTGGCAGCTGTACGCCATCTGAACAAGATGGATTCTGTGGAGGCATAAATCTCAGATCACCAACTGGTGGAGCTGCATAACGAATACCCAGCCATTGCGCGACTCCGTCATCAGAAATCCCCGTGTATGTGTTGCAAGATGTATTCACGGTCAAGCTCGCAGCTTCTGCAGGTGAGAGAAACAGGCAAAGAACCGCGATAGCGAGTGATCGCGCGGCCCAATTCGTCATGATAACCGGTATATCCTCGAATCGAAAAAGATAAACGTCGCGTGTCTAGATAATCTGCCCTTCATCTCCAATACCTCATGCTGATATAGGGAACTTCATATATGCGATGTCATTACCATCGTGATGTCTTCAGAACCGCAATAGAGATGAAACGAATGCGCATCTAAAAAGGGACCTGATGGTCTTGTGCCTCTTGACTTCCTATGACTGCTGTTGACATGTTTACGACTCTTTGCCGCCTGTCCAGACTGCGTGATATTTTCACCAGGCTTCCGCTCACATGGTGCCCTTGCACCGGGCATATTTTATCTCCACCTTGCATCGTATCTTCCCGAACACGTGTCGCCCGGGCAGTTATATCGGCCTAGTACGACATTGCACAGCGTAGATTTGATGTAAGGTACATCGCGAATCAGGAAGTGTTGGTCGTTGCATTGTGCATTTGCTTCTGCTTCCAGAGCTTGAGCTTGAACGGTTCGTCTGTAGTGGAGGGTCGGAACCAATCGTGATTCGGGGATGGTGGGTAGTGTGCCAATCGGTAAAGGTACCCGTGCCGGTTACCTGGGCTTAATGCTGGGGTATATAGCATCCAAATCGGCCGCGTAAACGTATGAGGAGCTCATACCGAGCGTTGACCTTGATTCTCGCCCATGACGTATCGTCATATGACCATTTAGGGTAGATTTAAAGGCTAACTCGACTGTTCTAGGCCACTCTTGACTAATGGTGCGAGAACTAGGGATAGGAAATCAACCAAGGTCAGTGAGACTCTTCTAGGGTCGAGAAGTTGAACGGCTTGCACATAGACTCTTACAGATAAACCCAGCATTAGGTTCATATCACCGTGCATAAGATTGATATATATCGTGGCCAGGACAGTCCCTGTTTGCATGAGTGATAAACTTCCCTCTACGCATAGTTCTTGTTTCGTTATCTTTTCGCTAGTTCTCATGACGCGAAAGTATGAAGCGTGCTGTGATGGCCAGCTGTTCAGAATCATCACGCGTACAGTAAATCTTCGGAGCTACTCCTGAGGCCATAGTATTTTCGGGTCATTCTCTCATTATTCTTGACTGAAATTCTTCGGCTTCTGGCTCTATTTGAAGTTTCTCATAAAGCCTCCACTAAACTCTCACATAACACTTGGTCTAGCGAAGTGTTGAGGAGCAAAGCGCTGGAAAACAGGACTCTTCCTGTGAGAGAAAACGTTATCGCAGCTCAGTGTCAAAGCCTAAACTGCTACAAAAATTGGAACATCCTGCGCTCTGAGAGTATATCGAGCGAGTCCTAAATGTATATTGAACTCTTCATGCGAGCTTGGCCTGTTACTCAATGGGCCCTAAAGATAAATTTCATGCGTTGTGCTATGACTAACGTAAGTTGATGAGTTATGTAACATTGAACCCAGTTAGTCGAAGACAGCTTCAAACAGCGGTCACATGTGTTTCGGTGGACGAAAATATTACGAAGTTTAATCATCGAGCTTCTCAACACTCCAATCTCATGAGTCATCGTTAGCAAATACCGTATTTCAACAATAAGCGCGCACGTGAACATCAATGTAAATAGCCAAAGCAAATAGCGATCCAACCAACTTCATATTCTATGAGGAAGTCTATCACTACAAGTCTACTCCTTTTTCGCGTCCAAATTGAACCGTGATATCATTTCATCGCTCGTAAAACATTCAAATTTACCATGCACCTCTACCCATGAGCCTAGCATTTAGCTAAAAGAGCCCTGAATGACGCACATGCCGGAGGTGGCATTAGCGTTCTTCGTCTTGACTTCCTTGTTGACGGGGTCCTCGTGGGCGAAGTAGTTGGCATCCCTAGATGATAAGTGGTAAGCTTCAATGCCATGTGAATATCTAGTGACGGGGTCCTTTGACTTACTCCTCGTTCTGGAAGGTGATGGAAGCGTAGACAGTCCAGCTAGCGCTGTTGGAGGTGTCCTTGAGGACCTTGACCTTAGCAGCGTGGACGGCAACGATATAGGGAGCGCCGTTCTATGAGGTCGGATATATTAGTGATGAGCCAAGCTTATGCCATGTGTTTAGAAATCTCAAGTGAATGGCTTGAGGTGAGAATAGGGTGAGAGGCATGCCTTCTTGCAGGTGTCCTTGAAGCCCTTGAAGGTAGAGACAGCGAAGTCCTGAGCCGCCTCGTCGGCGATGGCGAAGGTGAAGATGCGAGTGAGCGTCATTTTGACTGATTGCGATTGGACTGGTGACGGTAGTAGATACGTAGAGAGGCGTTGAGCTTGTGGGATGAGATGGTCTTCTTCTTGTTTGTTGTCGGCTCAGACGACAGGTTTATATAGACCAAAGTGCCCTTGAAAGAGGATTGATCGTCATGCCACCGACACCGCCATTTGTCACGGCGGGCAACGACGCATGAAGTCGTTTCTGGGGTCGAGTGCTTTACGCCTATGGGCTTATTCCAAAACAGCACGACTTGCATGATAATGTCCAAATGGCCGGATGGGTAAGTAAGTCAGCACACCGATGGAGACGAACCAAGGAACGCAGCTAAAGCCTAGTGTTGACAAGGGCATCGCCAGAACGACCCTTTTGAATGGTGTAGACCTACATACATACCGTTACATCTACAGCATCGTCTTGTAGGGTATACCTGTAAGTCGCCCGGTCTCTTTCCAGGATTTGTCGAGCAGTAGGATCAGATTAGCCCAATTTGGGCAACTACTAGCTTTACACAATCCCCGCGTCCTACATGCAGTGTGCCAATTGCTCAAGCAATCTTATACTGTATGTCAACGTGTATCATGAGTGTTTGCCTATCTGAGCTCAGCCTAGTAATTACAACTCCATAGTTTCAGCGACATCAGTGTTGGACCTGACTTAGGTACGTGGCTGCAACTGAGAATAGTTGTTCCTACTCAACACCCACCCAAACAGGCAGTGCGTAGTCAGCGTGCACCGAAACCGTGCTTCATCTTTAGGGACCCCCGGCGATCTATCATTAGCAGCATGGCACTACTGCGAAACACTCGAGGTCCACAGGTCCACAGCTGACAAAGAGGGGTTTGGGTACGGCAATTATTGGGGCAAAGAGGGGTAGAGGGGAGATTCACTAGGCGTTATCTAGGCATGCAGTCAGCTTGCCGGCCCAGAGAGACCCTGACTTGCAAAACGAAGGATCGTGGTGAGATTAATGCGCTGGCGCATAAACGTTACTAGTACCTATCTACTTATGGGTGACCGGCACTGCCCCGATAATAGCTGGGGTACGTGTAAGGAACAGCAGCCTTACACAGCAGGGAAGATGACAACATGGCAATGTTTGACCCCGAGCCCCGAGATCGCACGATCCTATATTGAGAAGATATTTAATAGACTTCCTGGGAGAATTGATAACTTGTAGACTCTGGTTATGCGTGAATCCCCTCCGCTCCACTGAAATCATGGGTGTCTGCTTACTCGTTGTATTACCCGATAATCTTACGTTGAGCTCCAACTTCGACCGGTGACCGCTTTTCTGGTGTTTTGATCGTCGTAACCCGTAGCCAATGGCCCCATCATAGGTGGTCACTTGATGGGTCCTCATCAAAATTCCCTATTTATAATTAAGTAAGTAATCACAACCTCTGGAACCCTACAACTACATGGTATTGTCCAAAAGCACAAATCTATCCTGGTTGCAGTTCCAAGAACAAAGCTAGTGACGAGTTGATTAACTCGTACTTATCAGCTATCATCTGCACATAGTCGATATCGCATAGCCGGAAATAACACGGCGTTATAGAGAAACAGTACATAGCGCTGAGTGGTTTTTTAGCGTCATATCTTCTCTGATATCTGGCTGTTGGATATACAACCTCCCACACTTGCCTTTTCTTAACTGAATCACGTAATCCACAGCGAATTGCCAACACGTTGTAGAAGGTGCTTGCGAGGGCGATCAGTGATAGCCGTTAAGAACGTAAAGACTAATGGAAATCATCAACAGAAGTGAGTACATGAGTGATGAATCGATAGAGGCATACTATGGGACATTAACAATACTATTCATCCCCCGTGAGTCTGCCTTTTCAATAGACACCCGTTAATGCGATAGATTACACTTTTCAGATGAGGTTTACATTCTGCCATAGGCACAATTTCGATGCTGCTTATAGAAGTTATAGCAGCGTCAGGAGCAGCTTTATGGTATGATTTTGAGCTATCCCCTTTCGATTTCTAATGTGACTGCAATGAAACCTTCCCGGTAAGGAGAGTTGCTGACTATAGAGATTACTGGAGTTTGGAGTTGAGTTGGGTTAATGTTGAGTCCCGATAGTAATATCTTATTACTAATCTTGGGAAGACGGTGACTACAAATGATGGCAATACTATATCTGTTCTTTGCCCTTTCTAGAAACTGAAAGTACTTCGAATAATACAGACCGCTGTCTACTTCTCTAGCTTAATATAGAATTGAAACTATTAAGTTACCTGGAAATTCTCACACAAACTGAATTAGACTAGTATTAAAACTTTAATGATAGTATTCTCTCTAATATTTTTATCTTGTAAGGTAGATAATTCCAGCAATGGCTAAAGGTATATCAATAACGAGGGCTGTTCGAGTGTAATTACAACTTGTATAACTTGGACCGTTCCCTCAACATTCCTGTTGATACACATAGATCTAAGTTATTGGATGATTTATTTTCAACAGAGGATCATGACAAGAGTCTGACGAACGATATAAGTCGATGCTAATTCTAATCCAAATAAATAGAAAAGAGTGCTGGGCTATTGAATACTGGGCTAGTAACAAGAGGTCTTTAAAGATAGTAATTTAGTGAAGGATAAAAAGACCTCATATAACAAGGGCTGGATTCAGGGCTTGGAAATAGCTTCGGATTACAATAATCTACTATATATACAAGTGCCCTCGGGGGTCCTAACCTCCGATCTCCGCGCTTGGTTACACAATATATATGAGGGCTGAATAGCTTCATTTTCGTGAGTTGAGACATGAGGCCATACGAGGTCGTACGGCCGAAGTGATTCACCGGAGTGCGCCTTTAACCGGGCTACACCAAAAGCACTAGTGTTCAGCGCGTGTGACACAGGAGATCTGTCTACTTTAAACGCAAAGTAAGTATTAGATAATAATAGGAATGGAAGCCTTAGCTGTTCTAGGGCATGAAGACATATCAAAATGGTCTTCATAGCAGAAAACCTTACATCAGTGGCGGTGGTATATCTACTGTTACTCCGATAGCGAGAAGCACCTCAATCTCTCTGAGCTGCTTGGAACTAAGCAAACCGCCGGGGTCACGAACCACCCCTCTCACGAACCACTTAAATTCTCCGAAACCCCCACCTTTTTTAGAAACCTAATTACTAATTAAATAAAATAGCTAAAAATAGCTACTAAGCTGTATTAGGCTTA
>NPFG01000393.1:0-37549 GCA_002288965.1 Xylaria sp. MSU_SB201401
TATAATCAATTTTTTTTTAAATTTAGTTAATTTAGTTTTTAGAAAAGGTATTTTAGTTTATGTTTTAATACTATATATTTATTTGTAAAAAGTTATATAAAAAACATTATAGATTTTAGTAGCATATTTAAAAGATAAACTAGAAGTGTTTTTATATATTTAGATAATAAGCTGTAAATTAGCTTTTTTATAAGAGTTAGCTATTATTATTAGAAGAGAAATGAGAAATTTTTAAAAGCGCGTATAAAGGTTTAAAAAAGTGTACTACTTAATTAAGTATACTACTTAATTAGGGGATGCGTTATACTTTTTAATTAAATATTAAGTTTATTATTACCTTTTTAAAAACTATTAAGTTAGTTAATTTTTTTTATTATTTATACCTTTTATATTAAATAATCTTATATTTATTTTATTAATATTTTTATTAATATATAAATTAAATAGTTTAAATTATATTATTATTAGTTTAATTTTATTAAATATTATTATCTTTTTATTAAAAATACTTATTTGCATTTTATTTTTATATATAAAAATAGTTATACTAGCTTATTTTAAAACATCTTTTTAATCTCCTATAACTTTAATAAATAACTTTAAAATAATTAAAGCTAGGTTATAAAAATAGGTTAGTTAAAAGGGTAAAAGGGTTAAAATATTACTACCTAATTTAATTAGCAGGTGGATAGTATTTTCTTAAAATTTTTAATATATTAAAGCAGAGATTCTTTTGTTTTAATATAATTTATATAGTTGGCTAAATACCTATACTAGTCCCTATTCCCCACCAGAATCCCGAATCAAAGACCCCAACATACCTACCTAGATAGGTGTGTACGTTAGTCGACGGAAGTGGAGTCCCAACGGGTATAGGTAGGTACACCGTTGTTATAGATCAATTGCACATAGACTACCCCGGCGTTCGTCAAGCTTCCCTTCCGTCAGGGGAAACCAGCGCTTAGCATACTAGTTATTTTATATGAATTAGAATGAGACGAAACTTACGCATTACGTTTAGGGGTCAAAGGCGAAATGTAGGCTGTTTATTCATTTCCATTCAAGAAACATAGTATCTAGATATACACGCACTACAAAAAGTCTTATACGCGGATCCCGTGAATATAAGCACTACTAGTTAGAAAAGCAAGGACAGAGAAGAGACTCCATATATGTCGCCAACCGCACAAAAACAGCGTCAGAGCACCCCTTCCTTCCTTCCTTACTTCGGTTCGCAGAAATAAAAGGAAGCCGTCGATTCGGTCCATTTCCTATCGGTCTAGATATCTGAGCATGATCTCATAGACAAAGTACCCGGAAACCCTACGACCGGTCGTTCTTCTTTCCTTTGTAGAGGTAGCTAGGTGCACATGTTAGTCCATCTCGCCGCTTCATACGAATCTAATGAGAGAATGAATGGCGGAGAGATTCCAACTTACCCTCCAAGTGTAGCCTCAAAGAGACCCACGCCAAGCGCGACACCAGCACCGAGGCCGATGTTCTTCCACGTGAGCTGTCCGCGCTCGTACAGGCCGAGGGCCTTGTAGCCCAGGTAGGCGCTCACGCCGACGACGGCGGCCAGGTTTCCGGCCACGAGGGCGGTGCTGGCGCCCTCGCTCAGCTCGCCGAACCACTGCGTCAGGAAGTGGTCGGCCCGGCGGGCCTTGTGGGTGGCCGCTCGCTTCTTCTTGGCGAGGTCGGCCTCGGCGCGGGCCTTGGCGGCACTCTCCTCGCGCTCTTTCGCTGCGCCTGCGTCTCGGTCTGGACGTCCTGCTCTAGGAAGTCGGAGGGCACGTGCGCACGGAGGGGGTGTCGACGTCGATGAGGAAGGCGGTGCTGGCTGTTTCGGAGGGGATGATCTGGGGGGGTTGAGGGGCTGCGGCCTGTTGTGGGGCAGAAACCATGGTTAGCTGGATGGTCTATGGCTCTTCTCTATCTTTTGCTTCGCTTGCTCGCTCTTGTCTTGAATATTGACATGAAAGGCGTGTGGAATGATTATTTCGGCGAAGTCTTTTGAGGAACGAAACAAACGTACTTCCTCGGGGGTCTGTTTAGGACCGGACGCAGCAACGTCAGCGTACGACACTGGAAGTAAAGCTATGTTAGCTCATGTATGCTAGATTGCGCGATAGCTGCAAAGTTGAAACCGGGAAGGTATTTCTTTCTTTCCCACTTACTCTTCGTCTTTTCTTTATTTCCCTCCGTGTTTCTGTGGTGGGCAATTCAATATGAATTGCAGGAGAAGGCGTTCACAAAGGTTGGTCCCGTAGATCGATTGACTGGTGTAATGTACAGCAGCAGGCCTGTGGAGTGTTGTGTGTAGTATTTATGCAGTAAGATAAGTTATTATAATAGAAGGGAGGGAGAGAGAGAGAGAGAGAGAAAGAGACGATGTGTTTTCCCGTTAAAATATGGCGCGGTTTTGACGTTTCGCGAGCTACTTGTGGTGGTGAGTGATGGCATCAGTTTCCAAGCTCGCTCGCTTGTGTACATGCTACCTGCAGCGCACCGTCCCGCGGCAGGCCAATAGCTATTGGGTACGTACCTGCCCAGAACCTGCCTACGCATGTGCTTCTTTGACCCAATCGTGGGCTAGAACCTTGGAAGCTCCTCGATGCTCGTGTGACGTCAATTATCCTCTTAACCGCCAGACACTTGGCCTAATACGGTATAGGCCTGACCGGGGACAAGTCACCGTTCAGACCGTTTGGTTGAGATATTCCCAGGGTTGTCGTTATTCACGTGAGTTGCATACATCTACTCTACTTAGTACTAGGCTAGCTTAGTGCATTGCTTTTGTCAAGCCCATCTTAGTCTATCCTCGGCTTGAATCAGTCAAACAACAACATGGCGAATAACGCCAAGAACCCTCAAGGTGTTGTATTCTAACTTGCAATATTAAGTCATCTAATGGTCATTTGGTCAGTAGGTAACAGAATGTTGCAGCTCAACTATTACAAAGCCAGTGCAGAATTAATTAAAAGGCCCGCTAGCCTTGTATGTCAGATAAAGTACCATTAGATTGGCCAGTCTCATCCAAGCTGAACCGAATGAGACTTCTATGAGAATGGCACAGATATTATTAGGGACGAATATGTTCCGAAGCATAGTCCGATTGACGACAGCGAGAAGGACTAAGAAAATACCACCCCTATCTATGTCTGCATGTTGATATCAGCTCGGCTTCCCTAAACTTATGACCCAGCCTCTCGGTAAGAGAGACGGCCATGATCTTCTAATTACTTACGTAATTTACCTAATGGTTTAGTATCTCACACTATCGACAGCGCCATTACATTCGAGTTAGTATACTCGACTGACTTTTATAATATACTTTACACTGGTTGTACGTAAACCACCATTCCAAATTCCCATCCCAGGAGACATATAGGCAGTCGTGAGATTCAGGCTCCGGCGCCCGACAGACTCCAACTCCAACTCCACTAACAAAAGGACGCCCGTCGTCATCCTTGTCGAAACTCAGCCATAGCCGTGGGGAGGCGGCGCCCACAACAACCAGCGTCGTACCAGCGCAGTCCAAGCGAAACTGGCCTACACACGCTTGGTGGCCGTCGGCGTAACGAAAGAGCAGCCCGATGATAGATCGTTTGCTTCCTGCCGCCTCGCCCTCACACGGTGTGATCTCGACTACATTCTCCAGTGCGGCAGACGTATAAAAGTAATCATCCAAAGAAGTTGATTGGGGGTAAGCGGATACTGGTCTCGGGATAGCAGGGATTTTGTGGCATTGCGGCTCGGGTGATTCGAAGGCTAGTTTGTGGATTCCGTACGGCGTGACATCGAAGAACATGCGGCTTGGGCTGCTTCCATCAGACGTATACAAGAGAGTCCAATTCCAGGGTCCCAGGTGAAAATTAGAGTTGGGCTTAGAATGGGGTCCAAACGTCATAACGCGGCTCTTGTTTGTTACAACCTTTGAAGCTATCAGCAATGAATGTCCCACCACCTAGAAAGGATAGGTACACTTTACAATGAGGACAAGCTCTTCAAGCAACTTCCGACGGCGCTTCCAGATTACGGTAATATATTCGCCCTCGTCTCTCGGCATGTAGAGCCACACGGCCTTTTTGTTCCGTGCGACAATGTCGCTGTACAGGGCTGAAGCCTGCCCGGCTTCCTCGGTGCCATAGGCTTGGACGTAGAGGAGGGAACCGTTCCAGCACGCAGAATACGCAGTAGTTCGTGGGTCGTTGCAGAGGAGCGAAGACATGCGCAACTGGCCCTGAGATTCCGAGGCGAAGGAGTGGAAGCGGAAGCGATCTGGTCGGGGTTCCGGGGTAAGCCAGGATACAGTCTCGCTTAGGCGAGATGTCTCATCACCTGGTGTACACTCCTCCAATCGTCGGACTTTGAGGCTCTAGTCTACCACGTCAGTATGATAAATGTCCAGGCCGGGGGCTGTGATACCAACGTCGTTATGGACTCGGAGTCGCGCGCCACTATGCAATGACAATGTTCGCCACCATACCCCCAAGAGATCAGAAGCTGGATGAGGGGGGTTTCCGTTTCCAAAATACACTTGTCGGATGCCTAGGTGGTCCTCGGCTACATACATCCTGTCCACATCAGCAGCCACCTCGCCGCGTAGTAAGAGCCGCGCATTAGCGCTAGGTTCATTCGCAAGCGAAGCCAAGTACCGCACGCCATCAATCATAACATAGCTAACCCAAATCCCATCGAGTATATTAATGAAATCGGTTCTAGGTCGGGCGATTGGGAGGCACACCGCTGCTATAGCATATACGCGAGTACAATATCGAGCAACCATGAGGGCAAGTTCTACAGGCAGCCAATGCGGTCCTAGCTTAAAGAACGAGATGAAGCTTGATTGCACGCTCGATTGAATCCACTGGCGCCGTTGTCGTTTAACGGCTGTTAACGGCTCGAATGTATAAGCGAGCGCCTCCAGCATTGCCTCGGAGGGATTCCTGGCTATAAACGCTTTACACTCGGTATGACACACGAATGCCTTGCCGTCTGGGTGGGAGCACTCTCCCTGACAACGGATAAATGTCGCCGATAACGTCTGATCCCAGGTCTGGCGCGGACCAAAGTGGAATTCCACTGAGATCTTCGCATCCTTGGTAACTAGCTAGAGCAGTCAGCATATTTGCTGAATGAAGTATGAGGTTTAAACAATATACGTGCTACTACGCTGTCCCCTATAATTAATTCAAAGCGGCAGAGACTGCACCTGGGACCGATACAGGGACAGAAGTCATCCAGCTCGTCCATATTATAATTGATCGTTAAATGGGGTGGGAGAGAGTGAGAGAGGTGGATTGCAGAGGATAATTGATTATTTACGTATCTAGGCAATATGTTGAACTAGCGTGGGTCGCCTACATGGCTGAATATGAAGCTCAATATGCTATATTCGTAACTATCATGATCTATCAAGGTGGCCTTCGAAGGCTCCTTATATCCCATTGAGGCCGATGAGACCTCCATGACTTCGAAGACCCGGTTTTTTTGACCCTTAGGTTTCGGGTTCTCGTTACTAACAGATCTATTATTGATACTCGTGATATCTATGTATATAAATCTAGTAAGATTAATATGTCTTCTGTTATAAGCTTACTTAAGCTACAACTATAAGTCGTTCTAATTGGTTATCTAAGTCTTGGCAGGTTACGGAGGTCTCATGGGCCTTAATGGGATAGCCTATTAAATAGCGGTGAGCATACGGGCTAAGCCCTAGAGGCTCCACCCCAGCGCAACATAATATTATATGTACATCTTAACACTGTACTAAGGCTTCTGCATTTACTGTATGGAGGACAGCTTCTGCTAATTTCATAATGCCTAAACTGGCAGTCATTATAATGTTCCCTTGTTACAAATTATTCGATTCCAAGCTCTACATATATCCTTTCTTATAATCCTCTCTCATCATCCCATGTAGTCAACACACCTATGCATGTATATGTGAAGTCTCACCGTACAGGGATTTCAGACCCCTAGAGGAATGACTAGGGTCACATCGCCATCATATGCGGTGTGACCGTACCAAAACTTTATAGTAGGAATGCAAGATGACTTATAACTCTTCTTTAGGAGTCCACCTCCATATAACCTTACATTCGTGTAAGTACTCATGTAACCACGTTATGCTAGGCGTATACGGGTATATATACCTATACACAGTAAATCCGTATGATATCCTAGTGTCAGTTTGCTATTGCCACGCGAGGTTTCCTTCTGCCCTATATTATACCAATGGACATTTTCCTCACCACATTATGCCATTATCTCATTCATTATCCACTATTTTACCCATTATCATAGTCTGAGGATGGGTAGGGTGTTCCTCAGACGCATCTCGGCCAAACCGCGATTTTGCTGACCATACGAAACTGTGTCATCAGGGCCGACCAGAATCTTTGATAGCACTGTCGTTGGTGCAACCTCGACTCCAATGCGAACTCCGAGTGATATGCGAGACGCATTGACTCTGAGTCACATATGACGCGCCAAAGTTTATATAGCTTTGATACTACACTGCGCACCCGCCAGACATCAAGAGGCCTCCTCACCAACTCTTCCTAAGCCGAGCCCGCCACCACCTAGGTTTCTCATATGCATTTCCCTGAGCCTGCCAATCCAGTGGCGTCGCAATACGGGAGTCATCTTGACAAATAACATCGCCTTGTTGTCATCTGTAAGTGCCTTTTCTGCGATTTTTAATTGCAGGTCTAAATCTTCTTCCGCGAAGTCGCGAAAGAGTATCTCCACAGCCTGTTCGGGCCATCTAGGCGCGGCGCGGGCCTTGAGCGCCTCTGCCAAGGACAGAATGCCATTTTCGATAAGCCCAGCGGGGATAGAAGACGACGGAGGTGTAGAACGGGCGGCATTAGTCGTGGAAGACGATGAAGCACCGGTGGATGTGGTCGGAACAGAGGATGTGGACTGCTGGCTGTAGAAGCTGGGAGCAAAGCGAGAAGGCCGACCTCTACGCTTCTCTGAATTAGCAGAAGTAGAATCAGATTGAGGTCGTTTTCGCAACTGTGTGTTTGGTGTTGTCTCCTCGGGTGGAGTGAGGGCGTTTGTGGTGGCGGCTGTAGATGTGCGCGGGGGGTTGGTGGTGGAAGTAGGTCGTTGAATGGCCTGAGTAGACGGCGCAGTGGGAAGTTGCTGCGTCGGTGGCAGCATCTGATTTTGGGAAGAGGCCTGATTCTGCATAGCGGACGTGTCTAGGTTAGGGTCGATAGTGGTTGTGTCGACATCGCTCGAACGTGGTACTAGCGTCCCATCGGCGTTCCTGCGTCTCGGCTTCATTATGCGTTTCGGTGCGCCACCAGATCCCACAACGTCGGGAAAGAGAATCTCCATATAATCTTCGTGGTCAAAGGGTCGACCTCGCAGCGCTTTCGATAAGGGCTCTTTCTGCATAGCATGTTAGCCGAAGCTCGGGCCATTGAAGGATTAATGAGCTGGCGATAGCTGAAAGAAGTGTTGTCACGGAGAGTATCGACGCACCTCGAAGTGTCGGGCCCAGGCCTCCTCACTCGCCGTGACCATGCGCGAGCTTGGGTTGTACAAGAAGTCGGGGTCTTCTCTCAGGCCCCTCCACATGCGAAACTTCTTACGCGCGTTATCCGCCTTGTTGATAAGATGACTCTTTTCAGGATATGCGCCATGTTTGTCGCGCAGCGCAACGGCGGCTCGCTCCCAGGCGCCGGCCTTGAAATTATGGGTGTCCTTGTAGCCAAGCTGCATTGACTCACAAAGCGATCGGAAAAAGGTGTCTTCGTACGCGGGGTTCCAGCTGAAGCGCGGCGTGCGACGGTCTGCGTTACGACGGGACGGGGTCCGCGCCGTTGTCATCTGTCCATCTTCGTCGGCCATAATTGGTGGGCGGAAACGTATAACTCGCGTCCCATAAAACAGAGGTGGCATGCGGTTTTTGGCCCCGTAACCGATAGTCCGTAGCCTGCAACTCTACGAAAATGATGGGTTGCGGCTGATAGAGCGGGCGGCGTAGATGAAACCCCTGTCCCACCCAGGCCTGTAGTTAACAGGCAGCCAAACTGTATATACCTAAGATGTATTTACCTCCTACCTCGAGGAGGTCGAAGGAGGCAACGGACTCGTCGTAGCGAGCGAGCCTGAAGCTCCCTTGCCGGGAGGGAGCTGGTGATGGAGGGAGGTGACACGGCGGCAGTGGTTGGAGTGGAAAGCTACACGCGGTTGTTGCCGGAGTGCGGGCCGTGGTTGTTGTCTTATCGATACCAGACGGGTTCTCCTGTGTCCCTCTTTTGGGTAATTAATGCAGCTGCTAGGTAATATGGAATGGTAATAGGAAATGGATGCTTGCTAGTAAGGGTTTAGGGATGGATTAAATGGAATTAAATGGAATGGTTACGGTTGGGGAGGTTGGGCTCGCTCAGTTTCAAACGGTCGGAGTGGGTCGGTCACTGCCTTGCAGCCTATTTGAGCTACCTCGTAACCGAAGAGGGGCGTCACGTGTTACTAGCTGAGTCGGTACATGTCGACATGTTTCTTGTTATCCAAAGTCGATGGGCCGTGGTTTCACTAGGTATCCCACGCTTCTCAACGCATTTATGTAGAAGTGCCTACACACACACTTCGCTCCCAATTCATATCAAACTTTTTTGGTGAGAATAACGTAAATAATATTTACAGGCAATATTCTTGGGTAGGAACATTTAAACGTTGGTGGGGTTGAAGCTCGACTAACTCAAGATTTACGAGATTATTACTGTGTAACGTAATAGTGGGAGAGTCGAGCATGTACCGTAGAAATAAGCTCATGCACTTAACACCACGATTTGCCTTGACATCACCTGGCGCGACCGACTTTTTATTTTATTTTATTTTTTTATTTAATACATTGCCCGGACATGAGTTGGCGTCTTCGCTTTATTCTTGATATGCGCTATTTTCTCCCTTTCAGAAGTGAGAGCACCCCTCTGTCGACAATTTACGTGACGTAAAAATTTACCCCCAACCTAGCCGACTATTCCCGTCATCACATATGTATGGAGCGAGCTAATGACTGAGCTGAATACTCAATAGAGCTAGGCATAACCAAATTGTTTGTTTGGGCATGTTCAGTTTGGGAAGCTAAGGGGTAAAGTATAGAAGATACAATCCGAGACCGGCCCATTAATGGCGAGAGTTTCTAGTTTACGGCATGTGATGCTGACGTGCCTAACGCAGCTCGAGGGGTTTGTCTAAGGAGTGTGTGTATGCTGTCGCTATTAAGCACAGGAGTATGCAAACATTCCGTTGTCTCAATAATTGTCATACTTCTCGCTTAAGTTATTACCTACTATAAGGAGCCCGCCTACCGGTATTTGACCATGAATGCATAAGTACTTGGATTAAGTATTTCCCTAGGTGCCTGAGGTAGTCTTTCATAGTCGATGTTAGTATCTTGACCTTGAAGGTACATAGGTACTTGATTTACAAGTGCCGGTTGATAATCTTATCAGATCCGAACGGATCCTGGTCAACCCGCCCCATCAGTTTGTCAACAGTTCAGAACGACCGACGACGCAACCCTCGAACGTGGTACACCAGGATCCTTGCTCGAGTTTTTTCGGGTCTCGTCACTTTATGCTACAGTACCTTACATAGCTACGTAGGTGCTGTAAGGTACGGAAGGTGAATCCCTCCACAGACTCACCTACACATATATGTCGACTTACAATCGGGATTCTCATATACATATCCATTCTCACACTCACCATGGCTGCGCTTGTTCTGACCTACCTAACCTGGACAATTCCGCACTGCTTGGACTCGGCGCATTGGGGCTGCTGCCACTAAACATTGGGAAGCTGAGTAGGTGATGCTGGCTCTAGCGGAAAGAAACCGCTCCAAAGTACAGTCATATTCTGCACGATAATGGCCAGCTGTAACAGCAAACAAACAAAGTGGGATCGCCAAGCCGATCTAATGCAACCGAAACACCCATAAGCACCCACACTTGCCCCCATGGGTTATCAGATCCGGCTCTCACTTATCAGATCCGAGCATAGAGCGGCGCCTAGCCGGCCGGCTTCGGGTCACCTGCGTCGCATTACCTTCTGCCATGCCTGCATGGGCACAAAAAGGTGTGGGTTACTTCGCCTGGCCTGCCCCGGTGAGGCGCGTTGAGCAACCCTAATGTGGAAACTCCCTTCACTCGGAGGGACCGCTGTCGGTTCTAATGGCCATGGGTCGATCGAGCCCATATAGGTCCCAGGCCATCTCTACGTCGTCTCTCGCTGAGTTCTTCACCCACTCAACGAGGACTCAGCTTAGCTACTAGCCATGGCCGCTCACGCCAGAGTCGGCAGCTATAACGATGCCTCTGTTGCCGAAGATGGTGTCTCTATCGGTCTATCCACTCCGCCTACGGATATAGAAGCAGATGGTCTTTCTGCTGAGCAGTTGGAACAGTTATGGGATTGGAATACGCCCGTTCCTCCTAACATAGAAATTTGCATGCACGACATCATCAGAGAGCAGGCCCAAAAACAGCCTCAACATCTCGCCATCGAATCTTGGGATGGTAGTTTCACCTATCACGATGTCGACTCATTGTCTGATCTGTTTGCGACGAAGCTGGTGGAACTGGGCATGCCGCAAGGCGCCATCGTTCCATTATGTTTCGAAAAATCTCGATGGACCGCTATTGCGGTTCTAGCCGTCATGAAAGCAGGAGCAACATTCGCACTTACAGACCCTAGCCAGCCCGAAGGACGGCTACGGACCATCGTTGAGCAAACCGACGCGACCGTACTCGTCACTTCGAAGCTACAAGAAGAGCTTGGAAGCCGCATCGCACCTAATGCCACTCGTTTCACCCTGACACAAGATCTCCTAGACGAAGTTCAGACGCCTTCACAACTACTCAGCGTATCACCGAGGACAAATCTATATATACAATTCACATCAGGCAGTACTGGGAAACCAAAGGGCGTCATTATCTCTCATGCTAATTACACCAGTGGCGCAATTCCCCGTGCAGAGGTCGTCGGTTATAAGGCGCATTCCAGGGTGCTCGATTTCGCATCCTACGCCTTTGACGTGTGCATCGATTGCATGCTCTGCACACTATCAGCCGGTGGCTGTCTTTGCATCCCTTCTGATGCTGATCGGGTCAATAATCTGAGTGGTGCTATCCGCAAGATGAATGTGAATATGGCCCATATGACACCATCTGTGGCCCGTGTCCTCGATCCTGATATCATCCCCTCCCTCGAGGTTCTGGGCTTGGGAGGCGAGGCCATTTCCGCTGGCGATTCAGCCGTTTGGAGCAAGACCACGAAAGTTGTCAATGCCTATGGACCATCTGAATGTACAGTTGGATGCACTGTCAATGGTGATGTCGGCGCCGAGTCCCACAAGCCTCACATCAGCATCGGAAGAGGCGTGGGTGCCGCGACCTGGATTGTCGAGCCTACCGACCATAACCTGCTCGTGCCCATCGGCACTGTCGGCGAGCTTCTCATAGAGGGTCCGATAGTAGGACCAGGGTACCTGGGCGAGGCGGAAAAGACCGCAACAGTATTTGTGAACGATCCAAAGTGGCTGCTCGCCGGAAGTCCCAAACACCCAGGTCGCAAGGGCAGGCTGTATAAGACGGGTGATCTAGTTAGGTACGATACCGACGGCACAATTGTATTTGTCGGACGCGCTGATCAGCAAGTAAAACTCCGTGGCCAGCGAATCGAACTTGCGGAGATCGAGTATAACATGCGGGACAAATTCCCCCCGGGCACTCGCATAGCGATTGAAGTCATCAAACCTGGAGGGTCATCAGGTGAACCTTCCTTGGTGGCATTCATCTCTGATAAGGCGGGCTTAGTACCAGAGTCTGAGAATCTCCTCGGCGAACACTCCCCTCAAGTCAAGGATGCGCTCGTGACCATAAACAGCCGCTTATCGCATGACCTCCCGATATACATGATTCCGGCAGTTTACATCCCCTTATCGACTATGCCCCTATTGGTTTCTGCGAAGACGGACCGCAAGCGTTTACGAGAGATCGGGTCTTCCCTGACTCGGAAGGATATGGCCGGATACGCGGCGGCCGCGACTCCGAGGAGAGAGATCTCAACCACTATGGAGGTCGAGCTCGCCGAAGTATGGCGCAAGGTACTCGCTACAGATATGGACCTCAGCGCCTCCGATAACTTCTTCACGGTCGGTGGAGACTCCCTTCGGGCGATGAGACTAGTCGCCGAAGCGCGAACCCGGGACATCTCCATCACCGTCGCCGATATCTTTAGTAACCCAGTACTGTCAGACATGGCCGTAGTGGCGAAAGCCGGCGTCAACAACAGTGCCTCTGAAATCAGCGCGTTCTCACTTCTTGATGCACAGTGGACGGAAGACGCTGCACGGGCCGAGTGCGCGGCATTCTGCGGTGTCGACGCTGGTGAGATCGAGGACATTTACCCATGCACGCCGCTCCAGGAAGGTCTCATGGCACTCTCTGCTAAGATTAGCGAGGCTTATGTGGCGCAGCGTGTGGTAGAGCTCGAGAACGAAGAAGCAGCGCAGGATCTCCTGACAGCCTTCCGCAAAGCTTCCGTTGATTGTCCTATCCTTCGAACCAGAATAGTTCAAGTTCCTGAGCATGGACTTATGCAGGTAGTGATCAAGGACGACTTCGCATACGAGGAGACACCGGGGCAGAGCCTGAACGAATATCTGGAGGGTGATAGGAACATTGCGGTTGGCCTCGGAAGACCATTAGTACGGTATGGGGTAGTCTCCGATGAAGAGAACAAAGGCAAGGCATACTTCATCTTGACGATGCACCATGCGCTCTACGATGGTTGGAGTATGCCTCTTGTAGTGGAGCGTGTCAACAGGGCATACAATGGACAGTCCACCGAACGGCCGGCACAGTTCAAGCACTTTATCAAATACTTACTGGAGATGGACCGAAAGGAGTCAGAGGAGTACTGGCGGGAACGCCTCGCCGGTGCTACTACCGAGCAGTTTCCCGCCTTACCATGGCCAGGCTACCAGCAGCAGGCCGATTCCTTGCTAGAACACTATGTCTCCACCGGAAAACTCACCACTGGGATGACAGTAGCTACGATTATTCGCGGAGCTTGGGCGCTACTAGTCTCGAGGTATACGGCATCGGACGATGTTGTGTTCGGAGAGACTCTTACAGGACGCAACGCTCCTATCCCAGGAGTTGAGGAGATTGAGGGCCCTATGATTGCCACTGTGCCCGTCCGCGTCGCCGTAGATCCAGATGCGACAGTCGAAGAGTATCTACAAGAAATCCACACCCAATCCATTGCCGCGATTCCTCATGAGCATTTCGGCCTGCAGCACATTCGCCGTCTCAGTCCGGATGCCCGGGAAGCCTGCGAGCTACGGACGGGCATAGTCATGCATCCAAGCACTGATGGTGAAGATGCCGACCAAAGGGAGAAAAAGCCAGCAGATGGATTCGTGCCCGCAGGCGACACAGAAGCGGCGCAGGAAGCGCTCAAATTCAACACTTACGCGCTGATGCTGGTGTGTTCTTTAGATCCCATGGGATTCCTTATCATGGCCAGTTTCGATTCAAAGACGGTATCCATGCCGCATATGAAGAAGATTCTTGCCCAGCTCGAGTACATCACAAGACAATTCATCGAGAATCCTAGCCTGCCATGCAGCAGGCTCGATATAGTATCAGAAGAGGACATAAGCGAGCTCGTGCGACTTAGTCGTGATGATCGCTCAAACTTGGCCGGTTCAATTTTGTTCCCCTCAGAGACTCCTATCACCGAGACCTGGATTGTAGATCCCCTTCATTTAGACCGCCTCGTACCTGTTGGTGCTGTAGGGGAGTTACTAGTACGAAGTAACGACAATCTTTCATTGGCAACTGTCAAGACGCCCGAGAGAATAAGTGAGTCCGTCGAGGGTGCCCTATACCGAACCACACAATTAGCGAAGTACACCGACGAGGGAAAGATTATCATAGTGGAAAGCTCACGTCGGCAGACTTTAACGTCCCACTCCAAGAAGAAACGAGTGACCGTTAGCTCGGCGAGGCAAAAAGTCTTGCGCCAGGTATGGAGCAGGATATTGTCGATAAGCGAGGAGGAGATCGGGCTCAACGACAGCTTCTTCCAACTGGGTGGTGACTCGATCGGGTCAATGAAGGTTGTATCGGAGCTGAGAGCCAAGGGCATGGAACTGACGGTGCCCGAGATCTTCAAACATCGTACTCTTTACGAAATGGCCAAGGTTGTGAAGGAGAGGGATGCGCCATCCTCAGAAGTCGCTCCGCTCAACTCTACGCCGTTCTCCTTGCTCGACACCGATGACGCGAAGGCTTTCGTCGCTGACAACATACAGCCAGCGCTGTTCCGGGATGATCTCACAGTCGTCGATGTCCTTCCCACAAGGCCTCTACAACAGGTTGCAGTCAAGGGTACAGCGGAACTGCCTCGCTACTCAGCAAGATACGAGCTCTTCCACCTCTCCGGAGCCGTGGACAAATCCAGACTCTTCCAAAGCTGTCAAGACCTAGTCGCCAAGAACGAGATTCTCCGAACAGTCTTCGTCGAAGTCGCCGGCCAGTGCTACGGCGTCGTCCTCAACGCACTTCCCGTCGCCATCGACGAATACGACATCGAAGGTGATCTCGACTCATTTGTCCACAAGTTATGCGACTTAGACATCCAGACGCGCATGCTCCTCGGCTCCTCCTTCGTAAAATTCTTCTTCGCCCAAGGCGAAGGCGATAAAAACTGTCTCATCATCCGCATCTCGCACGCCCAGTACGACGAAATCTGTCTCACGGGGCTCCTGCGCCAACTCGCGGCGCTATACGAGGGCCAGCCGACGCGCAGCTCCGCGCCCTTCTCCTCTTTCGTATACCATGCCGTGCAGAAGGGGATCCCGCAAAGCATCCCGTACTGGCGCGAATTACTACAAGGAAGCGCATTAACAGTGCTTCGTCCAGATCTACCCCTGACCTCCAAGACCCCAGGTGCTCTAACTCGCACCGTCGACATCGCCGCCCGTCTAAAGGACATAACCATCGCCACGCTGCCAACAGCAGCCTGGGCGCTCTGTCTCGCGCGCCGCCTCGCCCTGCGCGACGTCGTCTTCGGAGAAGTCGTCAGCGGCCGCAACATCGACCTGCCCAACGCCGACGCCGTCATGGGCCCGACGTGGCAGTACGTTCCCGTGAGAGTGAAGTTCGAGGACGGGTGGACGGGGCTGGACCTGCTCGAGCACGTGCAGTACCAGCATATCGCGAGCGCGCAGCACGAGCGGCATGGGGCTCACGGAGATCGTCCGGGAGTGCACAGACTGGCCTGCGAGCGTGGACTGGTTCGACTCGGTGGTCCATCAGGATGTGTACCACGTCGAAGAGCTCAAATTCGGGAGCACGGATTGTCGCTCGAGACGGTTTATCCGCACTTCGAGCCGCTGAGGGAGTGGAAGGTGCAAGCTTTTGTGAAAGGTGATACTTTGATGTTTGAGATTGTGACGTTCGCGGATTGGCTGGGTGTTGCTGGTGAGCTTTTGGATGAGCTGGAGGAAATCATGACGGCTCTTGTAAAGAGGCCTGGCGAGCTGCTATTTTAAGTGCGCGTTGTCAATAACCGATGCGTGTGTGAGTTGTGTTACAGGAATTCAAAAGTTTGTTTGTTATATTTTTCTTATATATAGTTTGCAGCGCTTCTTACTCCCATACTCTCTCATATATATACATGAATGCAAATAAAAATTACAACATGTATTTAACGTAAACTGAAGAGATTATCACTGATTTATGAGTTAGCTATGACTTATGTGATTGATCTACGGACTGTGATAAGCCTATAACTAAATAATACAGTTCATGAGCTGATCGATTCGAGTTCAGAGTCACCTTAACTTAAGCATTTCGTTGGGATCAACTTTCCTTTGGCAACTCTCAGGATCTGTAAGCAGAGCCTGCGTTGGCTGGGTTATAAGCTTCTTTCACCCCCCTGAAACTCAAGCCCGGCTGGCGCAATGGCTAGCGCGCAAGACTTCTAATCTTGAGGCTGCGGGTTCGAGTCCCGCGTCGGGTTTGCTCTGACTTGTAAATCTGAGTTTTTGCAACGTGCATATACGACATGCGTAAATTTTCAGCCAACATGATTTTTATTTCTATTCTTCATTCTCCTTTTTCAACAATATCTAAGGAACTTTTATTATTTTAGATTACAAATGACGAATCATGTATTGCATTATGGACTATGAGGGCTCCATCAAATTTGGGTCTTGTGCTGGCCTACCACGCGCTAATTGCCCATCTGCGTAACTGCGGATAAGCCAAACAACTATCATGTTAGGATTAAGACCCTTGGTGGAATGACGTTAGGTATATTTAGAATATTGGAAGTTGTTGGTTGTGTAATAGAATACGGGGACATGAAAACAGGACGTGAAAATCTATCTAAGAACTCAGGTTTAACTAGTAAATATATGGTTGTTGAGTGCCTAGGTACCTAAGCAAGCTTTGTGAAATTCTATAACGCTAACAATAGCTCTGAAGTTCGCAGCAGATACAAAAGGACGAATCACACGAAGTCAGCCGACATTTAGGACTCTTGGTCTTCCGGTAGGAATCGGAGTTCCTGACCAGCGAACTTGCTAGCCCGCGGTGTGGTCGGAAGCATATAGATTGGGTGGAAGATGACCATGAGCGACGTAGCGATGGCGACGGGGAAGCCGTCGAAGATAATGAAAAGGACCTCGTTGTGACCAAGTGTCCCGAATATGCCCTCTGAGTACTCGGCAACACGAAAGCCCGATCGGCCGATGATTAAAAGAATGGCGATGAGGATAAAGATAACAAATCTCTTGGTCTTCCTGTCCTCTCGGTCGAGTTCGCCGTACGTCTTGGGACGGAAGAGGTTGGTCGGCCATAGGACTCCGAGGAATAGGATGAAGAACACCGTCAACGAGATGACTTGTAGGGCGAGACCGGCGATGATGATGCTTTGGCCGGTGGACACGCCTCCGTCTAGCGAGACCTCCTCGGTGAAGGAGACACCGCCTCCAGAAGCCTGGATGAGCAGTGCAAAGATATCGCTGGGAATGAATATGCGCGCGTACAGTCGGGGCCGAATGTTGAAGATGCCCCTGCCCAGGTAGTCGGCAATTCGGCCAATGCAGACATAGATACTAGATGAAAACGTGTTAGTATATGTATATTTCCAACGGAGCGGCGCAGAGCAAAAACGGTTGCCGGGACGGGATTACTTACGCCGCACTAGTGAAGACTGGAGCAAAGGTAATGAGAGAGTACTGAATAATCCACGCGATGCGAACAAAGGGGTCGAAGTACCCGTATATCCGAAATATAAAACCGATAAGCTCTAGCAAGGCACCTAGTAGGACGGAGATGGTGTAGCCGAGCCACACTCGCCTGGAAATGGCGAGGAAAAGGCAGTGGACGATGACGGCGGCATAGACGATAGCGAAGAAGATGTCGATACCTAGGTTTGGTCGATAGCCCCAGAAAGAATCAGATACGGAACATGTGTCCAGAGTGCACCCATCGGCTGCAGAAGCCATCGTGACTAAATGTCGACACGTCCAAGGAAGTTAGCTGTTGGCGGGGGGATGATGTGAGACTTCGCGGTGTCAACTGCTGTGATACGAAATATAAAATGAGTGATATGGGCGAATCCAGGAAATCCTCGAGTCTGCCGCTGGCTCAGAGTTGTCAATGGCTTGACAGAAGATGAAGCGAGTCTATCATGATGAGTAGTAGTATTATATCAGATGAAGTGCACGCACACAAGTAGACATATATATGAATAAGGAAGACACTGTCAGCATCAATGAATTCGATTAAATGTCTGCCTAATCATTCCCACTTGGAATTACATCGACCTCTCGAATCACGGCACGCTGAATACGACGATTCAGCCCCATCGTTAGCTGTATAGCCTCGATGGCATGCGGCGGCTCCTGAGCAGAGTCAAGAATAGTCCGCGTATCATTGGCGGGTCTTGGGAGAATTTCGGGATTCTAGATATGCATGAGAAAATGTCCATCTATCCTAGCTATCAGCTAGGCTGATGACTAGTCCTACGATCGTACTCAAGATAGCATTGGTATCAGACATAGCGACACACGGATGCGTGTATGTGGGCGGCGCTCGTTCTGCATGAGCTTGCCATGTGTTTTTTTCCGCGTATAAAATATCGACGTGGTGGATCTTCGATGTTCCGCGTATAACAGGGTCAAGAAAGTTTACGCGGAAAGGGACGATTGCGATTGGTCCCAGGTTTTAGGTCAATCCGCAATGAGGCTTGGCTGGGGAAATCGAGTCAGCTTGCCTTGCCATGGAGATATTTCCAGCAGAGCACTACCCTCCAAGTGGGTAAGGCTAATATGCACTCCCGAGATCTAGTTTAAGTGATCTCATTCTAGATCGTCCGTGTGCTACAGTAGTATAGCTTGACAAGTATGCACTACGGGAAGAACATGGAATACTCGTAGTATATACACTGGCTTTACGCGTATTCTTTGCAGACTGCTGCAACCCGTCGTCCTCTTATCTCGTACGCCAGGCAGAGACGTTGATCAAGCAGCCGTATTCGAGGCGTACCCACTGAGGGCGCATGCTGCAAATGCATTGTCTTTAGACTCGGTCGCGTTCACGTTTGAATTATGATAGCGGTCCATGCTTCTCTAGTATTCGTTCATGGATATAAGTATTGAACCTCGTAGGGATCAATACTTTGAATAGAGTACACTAATAATGTTCAAAATGACTTTTAACTTTATCATCATCTAACGACCCCCGCACTATAACACCTACCTTGCCCCCAGGGGTTATGATAATTATCTCGACGTTAGAAAGGTCGAAGATGAATATAGGGATAGAAGACACAGGATGAGGACTTTTAGACTCTTTCTACTTGAGTCGAAGAGATTAAGACCAGGCTGAAGGCACACGTTCACGAACTCTGGGATACCAGTCAATATGTGCACCCCAGTCACTTCGCTGACGCAAGCAGCACCAGGCAACGACGATGATTCTCTACCCCTCTTTTGACAAAACCTCGCTCGATATCCCTAATGAATTCGCGATCCAAGACTTCAAGGCCATATCTCGGCAGTCATGGTTAACGACGTCAATTTAACGCCGACCGTCGACAGCAGCTCGCGACCGCTCGATCAGTTAAGTATCCAAGATGCGCCCGCCGAATCAGAGGTATCATACCCCTGCCGAATCAAACTGCAGACGACAATCGCATCTTTATGCGTGGTATCGCTCCTCTACGGCCTAGATCTAGCCATTGTGGCCGCCGCGCTACCAAGTCTCACCAATTACTTCCAGTCGATCAAGGACATCGGCTGGTATTCATCTGCCTACTCGATCGTCCTCGCGAGCTTCGGGTTCCTCTTCGGCAAGCTCTACGGTCTATTCCCCGCGAAGAGACTGTATATGACTAGTCTCTGCATTTTCGAATTGGGCTCTCTCGTCTGCACTTTGGCGAGGTCTTCGCCCGTGTTCATCCTCGGTCGCGCCGTCGCAGGCTTAGGGGCTGCTGGTCTCTCGCCGGGATCCATCGTCATTCTATCGCACTGCTTTCCTAGGAATAAGTTGCCTATATGGACCACTGTGGTTACCTCTACGCGATTGATCGGTATCGTGAGTGCACCGATTATCGGAGGCGGTCTCATCGATTGGCTTGGGTGGAGGGCCTGTTTTGGGATCAATCTCCCTCTTGGTGTAGCTGCTTTGATGTTTCTCGCCTTCGGACTTGATAGCGTCAATTCAAGAGCCGATCACAGTCTCTCCTTAAAGTCGAAATTGGAGAAATTTGACTGGTTCGGAACTTTGCTCATCGTTCCGGGCCTCATCTCTCTTCTATTAGCTTTGCAATGGGGCGGTTCGACCTACGGCTGGACGGATGCTCGCATCATTGTCCTGTTCGTCTTGTTTGCTGTACTTCTGGTTGTCTTTGGATGGTGCCAATATCGGCTGCAAGATAAAGCCATACTGCCGCCGCGGGTCTTGCGCAAGCGTACTGTTCTAGCCGGGGCTTGGTTCAATTCGTGCGTCGAGGGGATCTTGTCTGTCACGGAGTATTACATCTCAATCTACTTCCAAGGAATAAAGGGCTATACTGCGACACGATCGGGTCTTCTCATTCTCCCTCTTCTCGCAGGAATTGCCGCCGGAAATCTGGTTGGTGGTTTGGGTACGACGTGGCTTGGCTATTACAATCGTGAGTTGGCATGAACTGATTCGTCCATTCGTCTCGTACCAGGGGTTTCCCAACCACTTCGATCACTGACGTAGAAACAGCTTTCATGCTTGCAACGACTATACTATCACCGGTGGCTTCTGGGTTGCTTACTACGATTGGATTCGACGAAAGCGCAAGCAAAGCAGCAGCACTTCTTGGTTTCCTAGGCGTAGCGGCAGGCCTCGGGCTCCAGGGTCCCATCGTAGCCTTACAGACAACTATGAAGCAACCTGACCTCTCTGTCGGGGTTGCAATCACTGGATTCGGAGCTACGCTAGGTAGCGCCATCTGGATCGTAGTGTCTACAGCTGTATTTCATAGCCGGCTAACCGCCGAAATAGCACACCACAGTCCTTCAGTGAACTCTACGCTTCTCGAAAACGCGGGACTGTCCGAAATACGCAACATTGTAGGCAGCGATCGTTTAAGAGACGTATTGCTTGGATACGATGAAGCGCTCATACAGACGCTATATCTGCCTGTAGGGCTGGCCGTTGCAAGTATTGTCGGATCTGCTTTGTTAGAGTGGCGCTCAGTCAAAACAGAGTGAATTCTTCAGGGGTGGGACCCCATGATCACAGACACCGTTTCTTATACCTCCCTATATTTTGATGGTAGGGGGTACTTTGGAACTGCGAGTCGTGGGTGGTTGGAGTGTAGACGTGATATACTGTACGTTCTCGGGAACTAAGGCTTTCTGCTATTCTCAGATTCGATGTCGCGAAGCCAAACTAAGAAGCATGACTCATCTGATAGACAGAATTGACTCTTTTCAAGCTCTATCGTATGTCTTGGTGTAATTATACTACCAACAGGTCTCTAACGGGAAGCAACGACAGGGGGATCTCGTCGCTAATGTGAAACCGATACAAGCTCACCTGAAGAGTACGATAGGCATCTTGTTATGAGGAAGGGCTTGGACATATTATAACTTATCTACGCAATGCACGAAATCATGTGTCTGATTATATCTCTACGAATCGCAAATGCGCGGCTTACCTCAAAATAGTGTCGTTTTTTGCGCATAGCACGGCAACAGTGGCCAGCTCTGGGTGCCCCGGCCCGTTACTGATGATGTCTGCAGTTTCCGCGCGATTGAAAGGACTTCAATTCAGGGTGGCTTCGTCGCGAAGAAAAGCTCCGAGTAGGGTGTTCGGACGTCAAATAACATGAGAATGTCCTTTTCTTCTCGGTCACAAGTCCCTTGAGCTTTCGCTATCAGTGGTGGTATCTGGTTGAAGCTCCGCGACTCTGGCTTGCTGAATCCACATGACTACCCAATCGCGGCGCGAGTAAAATTTCAAAGTCGTTCCGGGGTGCGTACTTCACGCTTCGCAAATGTCGACAGGAACCATGCGATCCAATGGGTAAGTTCGTTTGTGCTCGTTTATTAGGTGTGCAGTCCTGCTGGCTGGGGCATACGCGACTGGACCAGCGACAACAACAGTTCCGCGGCATATCACCATTGACGGCTCAATCATGGGCAATTTGATTCTGGCAAGCGTAGTATCGAGGGTATTTAACATTGGACTCGTCGCGACGCTGGATAGGAGAGCATGCGCTGGGTCGCATGTAGGCCCCGGAAGTCCATCATCCACAAGCCCCGTTCATGGCCAAGAGATGTTGTGCATCAGGTGAGACGCAGACTGGAAGATTCTGGGTCAAGCCATTGAGCCGATTATGAGAAAGGAAAAGGAGATAAGAAAGAGCAGGGGAGAAGAATTGAGGTTCATTTAGTGCAATTCTGTTACGCGATGGTACCCTTGTGAACCAAGCAACATCGTATTCTCCTAGCACAAGCGAACTATATAATATGACGAACACCTGTTACTGTTTATTTCATACTTGAATTAGATCGCTATGTGTTGTATGGTAACGTGAAGAGCCGACTTGAATGTATTCTCCCTGAGGTGCACTCACGATTCCGCCCAAAGAGAGCACGCCGCCTCATACTCCAAAGACAAGTCGTGAAGATGACCAGTAAACCTTTATCTGTACGTATTAAGGTTGACCCGAAGACTAATAGAATACACTATCTGTAAGTACATCTCAGATACCTCAGTACTCATAATACTTGGCATGAGAGCTGAGCGGGATCAATGTCCCCAAGCAGTAGGCTCTGTTAATGCAAGGTGCTAAGCGCTGACCGGGTGAAGCGAAACGGCTTGGAGACAAGCATGGGGCACATCATGTCGGTAGGTCCCAGACAATAAGCGGGTTGTATAAGCATGGCCGGGATCCTGAGGCGGCTGTAATTGGGTCGTCTTGGGTCACCCCCTGTTCGACCATGTCGGACCCTTGTCTCTTGTCTCGACCTATCTGACCCCTCGAAACCACTTCATTTTCACGCCACTCCACTTCTCCGACCGTTTCTGTTACATCGTCAGTCGATCCGACAACGTCAAAGCCCTCCCAAACCCATCATGTCACGGGCCTCCATTTCCATTACCTGATTGCGCTGTTTGCGGCGGTGAGTCGAGAGGCTCCATCATGCTTTTGGTATCGTCGTCTCCGTGCCCATGCTATGCCAAGCGCGCTTTCCCAGGCACGCTTCACCCCACCCCTGTCTCAAGGGTGGTAGTGTCTCACGGCCATGATTATGGCCCATGGACGTCACTTGCTGCTTGTCGCAGATGTTCGTGACTGGCGCACTTTCGTGCTTCGGGCACCGTTCCAATACGGGACTGGTCGCAAACCCTAGCCCTCAACAGGGTAGAATCAACTGATAGATACGATAACGTGGGCAACATGATGAACCCCTTTGTGGGCTGCGCCGTGAAATCGGTCGCGACTCCCTCCCAGGTTAGATCCATCTTGATTCATGACCAAGGTAGCCAGGCATATGATACGATGCCTAGCGTAGTGTGAACGATTCTGTAGTCTGGTTTGCGACGAATGAGGGGTGAAAGGGGGAATGGAGCCTATTCTTGGTGTCATGATGCTCGAACTGACTGGCCAAAAAAGTTTCGTTTCTAGCCTCTATCAAATAATATCCCGTCCCGTAAAACCCACATGTTTCCCGCCCTCTTTTCTTCTACCAACCTTTACGCTATGATCTTCTCTTCTTCAATCTAATCTTTTGATCTTCACACTCGTTGCTTGAAGCCAAGCCGACTTACTTTCTACCTGCCGGCAGGCTACCTTTTTTATTCTATTCTACCTCTCGCTCTGGTTCGGTCCTGTACTCGGCCGTTAGGTTGCAGTCATTTGTTGCTTGCCTATCGAGCTCAACCTACTAATCATTACCGCTCTTTGACGAATTTTCTTTGACCGCAGGCCGGATATCGTATTCCATAACATCAGTAAAATTTAATCAAAAATAGATCAATAGATCAACGTTCCACTTCAAAAACCACACATAGGGCAACACGCTACCAACATGATGTGGGTTACTACTGCCCTTGTGTCCCTGCTCGCTGGGCAGGCGCTCGGTGCTCCAAGCACCATCGTGAGAAAAGTCTTGGGTTCAAATGGAATATCGCTGGAGCGCAGAATGGAAGACGCGGCCTACGGAATGTTGGAGAGGCGGCAGCAAAACACGACGACTGGATCCGCCGTCAACATGACACAATGGGATAGCGATACAGTGGCGGCCTGCACGAACTCACTTTCCACTCTCCTCGCCGCCAGTAATCCATCCGGCATGGCAGTCTGCTACAACGTGGTGCAGTTAGATACGAATCTAGGAGAGTTCATGGCCGACTTGCGGCTCTTCCAAGTGTCGACTCCCACAGGTGCCTGGGAGGGCATACCTCTACAGCAGATGCAGGGCGGTGTTAGGTTCACTGGTGCAACAGCTTCCGAGATCAACGGACAAAAAGTGGCAGCCCGTAGCGCGGCGGATGGCGACATCGCCGTTTCGAGCTCGGGACCTACTCTTACGCGTACTTATATGATTGTTGGGAAGATTAACGCGGACCAGATGATCCCGCCCATGACAATGTATGACTTTCGAAATCGCATTCCTAATCCTACATCTTCATACTAATGTTTATCTTTAGTACGAAAATAGAGCCCTTGATCATGCCTATTTTTACGCTCACGGCCAAGGATGCCACAGGCAAGATCGTTTCCACCAACGTCTCTTCAAACGAGGCGGCGTTCGTGAACGGCATCTTCTCGAAAGAAGTGGTCTCGTCGTCTTTCAACCAAGCCACGCTCGCCCAGGCGAAGATCGTAGCGGAGCTGGAGGCCGGCAGCGTTCCTTTCGTCCTCCCGGGTGTCAACATCCTGATTTTCCCGATCGGCCTGGTGGTCTCGGGTTTCTGGCTCCTCGTCGGAGTAAGTGCGTACGGTTTCGGCACCTATGAGCGATACAACTACCGCGAGTCATATCGCAGGAGAAAAGCCATGGCTGGAGGCAAGGCGTATACTACGAGGATATAGCGGCGACATGAAATCAGCGATCTGCGACGGTCCGCTCCTTGGTTTGGGTTTCTCTTCTCTGTTCATACAACTTAATTATTGACCCTTCTCTGAATATAACGAAGCCTAAATAGCGATTTGATTTTATTGGATTTTCCCAATTGAATTGCAATTATATAGGTACTCTAACCAATTGATCCGTCGTTTGTTGCTGTAAGTCACCACTCACGGTGTGTGAAGTCTTCAACTTCCCAGGTTCCAGATCCTGCAACTCTACTGATCCACCGGAGTTCGCAGTGGTCGCAGCGTGGTATGATGCATCAATCCTCCTCGGTACCATCCGATGTGGGAATGATCCTTCTCAGCCGAATCCGCGCGTCGCTGAGCTGAGCAACAATTCCCGGCCCACAAGACTCTGTGCAATGATGCAATGATCAAGCTACTTCTAAGACGTTTTACTTTGTTTCACTCTGCTTTCCCAGTGTGAACACTGCGATCTCAAATACGTAACTCATCGTAATCGTACATACGTCGCATTCAAAATCACTGGTCTAGGAACTGACACTATTTCATCACGCTACACCTCCAGACCTTTAACGTTCTGAATAACTTGGCGCCTGGCGCCACCAACTTACATTAAGCACATTGCGTTGCATGAAGTCTATCACCAACATTATTGCAACTTCCTCTGATTGCTGGGTCAAGCCCGCGGCTAGGGAAGGAAGTACCTAAGCTGCTTCATGGATTCACCTGTGGCGCGCTATGAGGATTCATTCACAAAGAATCTCCGACTTTTTGAGTTGCTCGTCTCGGGGTTGGCGTGGGGTAATGTAGCTGCAGCAGCAGACGAGCCATACAACAGAAGAGGGTAACGCTAGCATTTGCCTCCCTCGCCTCCCCATGCCACCGCCGTTATTATAAACGTCACTAGTATCATCGTCGGTAATGTTGAATATTGTTGCATCTACGGCAGATTAATAATGTAGGAGACACCGCCTGTATCAGCCTTGTTCCTTGTGCTTGGTGGATGCAGATATATTTCAAAAAAATTTCCCTACGTAGATAGGATCCCAGGAGACTCAACTTAAAGATGTTGCACACGATTTATGGGAGCCCACCTTGGGAGACCACCTACAGGATTGTCTCTGAAAGAACCAATTCATAAGCTACCACGCACTGGCCCTATAGAGGCCCAACCTAAAACAGCCACACACTTATATTCATTTACTCCTCTCTTTGCCTACCTGAAGTGACTAGGATTAATCACGACTGTTCCTCTCAGTGGCCGAGTTGGTACGGCCTGGCGAAGCATAAAAGTGTTACACAGCGTTTAGCATCATTATCGGCAGCGTTAGGTACCGAGGGCTCGATTCCCTCGTTGGTCAAATTTCTCTTTTTTCTATCTTTCCACCTCCGCTCATATGCATTCATTCGTTCACTCCCACTCCCACTCATTTCCCACGTACGTTGAGTCCCTACACATCTCTTTGTCTGATTAGTCATCCACTCAGCCATCCTTCTTCTCCTTCTAGCGTGTAAGCTGGGGATAGCCATGCAGAAGCAAATAGTAGCTAAATTTTGGTGAGGGGGCCTCATACTATACTAGAGTAAAAGGACTCACGCGGCCGGACGCGCCACACCCAGGAGGGAGAAATATTCAAGAAAGCATGACTTACCGCAGTAGAAGGACCTGTGCTTCCCTCACTTTGACTCAGCGACACTCTAAATGATAGTGTCCCAGTGATCAGTGCCCTTAAAGCACAATGTGAAACTTACAGAGACTGCCTCCCGGTCGCCTCCCCACCGCGAGCCCTCATTTGCCACAGCCCCAGTCTGAGGTTTCATGAAACGAATCCCACACCCCTGTGTAGCGACGACACAGCTTCTCTCACCGCAGTCAGTAAGAAAAGTGTAGAGACTTTCTCAATCAACGTTGTCTCCTCATCTATGTTACAGACCAGATTTTCCTATATTACCAGTCACATCCTCATCCGTCCGTTCAGGCTCCGCGACGGGCAGTCTTCAAGGGGACCTACCAAATGCCATCAGTAAGCGTCGGTCTTTATGACAACTGCAGCATCTTAGCTAGGCGATGACGAAGATGATGATTTCATGAAGAGGGTATTGGTATGAGATAGAAGCTTTCGAAAGATCTAACTTTCATCACTGAAAATATCCCAGTTCTCCGTCACAGCGCAGAGGTAATCTCCCATATCACAACTCTGCCTTATGTACATGTGGTCCCACACCTCCCAAGTCTTTCCCTGACCCAAGTTTAGTTCGGGGTAAGCTTCAAGAGCCGGCCGTTAGCACCATCCTCAACGACCCAGATAGCGCCGTCCTTGTCTTCCCGGATACCGCGCATGCGCCTGCCCATGGAGATACGCTGAGCCTCCTTCGCCGTGTCGCCAGTGATAGTCACGCGTACGAGTCCCTGTGCGCCGAGAGCGCTGATGATGGCATTGCCCTTCCAGCTGGGGAACAGGTCGCCCTTGTAGATGATCAAGCCGGCCGGCGAGATGACGGGGACCCAGAAGGCCTTGGGCGCCGCCATGTCGGGGCGCGTGCTGTGGCTGGGTATCGTCCGGCCGTCGTAGTGGCGGCCCTCGCACACGACGGGCCAGCCGTAGTTGGCGCCCGACTGGATCAAGTTGAGCTCGTCGCCGCCCATGGGGCCCATCTCGACCTCCCACAGACGTCCCTGGGCGTCCCAGTCGATGCCTAGCGGGTTACGGTGGCCTAGCGAGAAGATCTGCGACTGGACGGCGCCCTGGCCGGCGAACGGGTTGCCCGCGAAGGCGGTGCCGTTGTCGTACAACTTGATCATCTTGCCGAGGTTGCTCGTCATGGACTGGGCCGGGGTCATCTGGTTGATCTCGCCGGACGCGATCCATAGCGCGCCGTCGGCGCCGAATTGCAGGCGACAGGCGAACTGGAGCCCGCCCGAGGCCTTCTGCGAGTGGCGCCAGATGACCTCGAGGCCGGATAGCGCGCCGCCGCCGCTGGTGTTTAGCGTCAGCTTGGCCCGCGCGACTGCGCCGCCTGCGCCACCAGAGCCGCTCTCGGCATAGCTGAGATAGATAATACTGTTCTCGGCGTAGTTGGGGTGTAAGGCGACGTCGTGGAGACCGCCCTGACCGCCGTAAGCGACGGCAGGCACACCGGTGATACTACCCGCAGTCTTGGCGGTCGGGTCGACGAGACGTAGGTTGCCTCGTCTCTCTGTGACGAGGACACGGTTGTCGGGTAGGAAGGCGATCGCCCATGGCTCGGCATGGGTGGTGATGGCTGTCGATTTGAATGGCTGCTGGCGCGTATCCAGCTGTTGCGATGGGACGGCCAAAGCACCGGTCACCAACGCCAGAGCGTAGGTGACAGAAAGTCCGAGATGCATCATTTTCGGGGCGGCCTTTGCCTACCAGTATATTGTGTTCCTAAACTATAGAGGGTTGAGTGAGTGGGCTCACATTGTACAGAAACTCTTAGCTCTCTGTTCCCCCAAGGTAGGTCGGTATATAAGAGACGAGAGGACTCGAGCAACCTCCTGCTCAATTTCAGGCTATTCCCGGCCTTTAAGCTTGATTTATATGAGGTTAATCAGAGTGTCTGCACTTTATAACCCGGGCACCAGTAGAAACGAGTTTGCCTCTCGTCCCTATCACCTGTCCTCTATAAGTCTCCATGGATCGACAGCTTTGGCAAAATTCCGGCATTGGCATTCCCACCCTACTCCAGCACGCCCTTTTCTCTGTGACGATGGCTGCCGAACGCCAAGACGGGTCGTGTGCTGTCGTTTGCTGGGCATCAATATATAGACGATCAAACTCGTCTTCATCTTTCCTTTCCTTGCACCATATGGGGCTTCTCGATCCGTCTCTGCTATCTTGGGACTGTGATATTCTTGTTGGGCATAATATAGTCGAGTCCTTACCATCTGCTTGGGACTGGAATTATTACGTTTTCAAGCGAAAATGGCGGCGGCCAATCATATCGGCCAGAACCCATGCAAGAAGTACTGCGGTATAGAACACAGTCAACATCAATGTCAAGAATGCCATTGAACCCAACAGTTCCGTTTCGACTTACTACGGAATCAAACGACGCATTGTTGGCACCCGGTAATAACGGAGAATTTCTGCGATGGCCGCTTTACTAGTTGTGATTGATTTAGCAACATAACTCGTCGTTTGGAAGAGTAAAAGAGACAGAAACCACGCTATCTAAGGTGTACCTTCAGATGCTGCTGCATAGCAGAAGACGCCACTTGCAAGCTAAACCTCTCAAAGATCTGGGAATACAGGCACTTGCGACACCTATTCTGATTTATACTAGGCTTCTTTCGGCTTTGATGTTGGAGGAGGTATGAATATGTAATAGCCACTTCTATTTAGATCATTAGCCTAGTTCAATATCAAAAGCAAATGCTTCACACCAAGTACAAACAGGTGCAATACAGCTTGCTGACCATCTCGTCGAAGTGGCCGTTCGTTTTGAAGCTCAGCTTGTAGTTGGTCGTCAATATTAACTCCGTTCATATTGTTGTCATGTATTAATCAACTAAGGAATCCTAAGCATTTTAGTTGCCACCCTGGAAATGGAACTCGTTGTCACGGGCTCGAGCCGGGCCTTCGTTCAAGGTGTAGTTGGCCACAGTAGATTCATGTGAAGCTAAGGCTCAATATCCGCCTCCTTGATCGCGTCGTCCCAGGGGCCTAACTTACTGAGCTCGCAGTACCCTTCGCAAGCTCTCTGTCAGCAGAACCCGAGAGCTCGACTACTTCTTGCATTTCCGCAAGATGCCAGTCGTATTGCGCCTGGTAGTATCCCCAGCGGCGGGGCCCGAAGAAGCGTTTACGACTCGCTTGGGTCCGGAGCGCCACACACTGCTTCGCCGTGAGAGGTTGCGGTTGATTCCTCTTTCTTGTCCGGTCTCTAGCCTGTTGCTCTTGCCTAGCCTGACGAACGGTGGGCACGGCTTCCCTGCTTCTTCCGTCTCTGCGGACGGGAGCCATGTCTGGCGAGAGGAAACGAGACGGAAGACGGCGGTTTGACGAGTGCTCAACCCCCGAGAGAGGGCGGCAGCGAGTGCGAAGGACTCCATTTTAGCTTGCTAGCTCTTTAGGGGCTGGGATTGGGGTTGGGAAACAGGAGCCCAGATTCCTAGAATTCGAGGTGATAAAATATTAACTAGTAAATATTAAATCGACTTTAATATACACTAATTGGTATTTAGTATCTCTCTGGAAATACTAAATACCAAAATACTAAGCCCATATTCCTTTAGTCATACTATTTCCCAACCTCGATAATGTTAGAGTCCTTGATTACCTAATAGGCCACCCCCCCCTAGTAGGCCACTCAAACTAGCAGTCAACACCACTAATACTACTACCTTTACTTAATTAATTAAAGCTATTTAAAGCTGTTTTTTTATACTAAAATAGCTATAGAGTTAGAAAAAAAGACACTTATTATATTAGCACTTATAGAAATCTAAAAAGGCAAATCGGTATAAAAAGCCGCTAAGCTTTTCAAAGTCCTTAAGACTATTTTCTAATACCAAGCTAATAGCTCCCTTTTATACCACAAAGCTAACAAAATTAACCAGTTATTTAGTTTTAAAGTTAAAGCTCAAATTATTAAATAAATTTATAACTCTAAAAGCGCTAGTTATATGTTATACTGCTTAAAAGTTATTAAATTTGCTAAATATATTTTAAAACCCTAAAAATATAATAAAAAAATCAGAAAGTATTAAATTAACCAGCTATTTAAATGCCACCTAAATATAAAAAAAAAGCCTTAAATAGCCTTTAAAGCTGCTAAAATTATAATAGACTTATTAACTTAAATTTTTAAAGTTTTTAAATATTATAAAGCTATTTACTAAAAGTACTAAATTCTACTATATTATATTGCAAATATAAACAAATATAAACTTTAAAAGGATAAGTCTCTTTATAAAAAGGTTATAAGGTCTTTGTTAATAAAGGCAGGCCTATAGCAATATTTAAATGCTATTAATTAGGTAACTATTTTAGAGACTTTTTTAGCAAATAGCTGCTATTTTACGCTTACCGTTATTTTTACAAGTAACTTATTATAAAAGTAATAGTTTAAAGCTAATTTTCTTTATTAGAAGTATATAACTAATATAAATAGCTAGACTATTAACTAAATAGCTTTTTAATAGCTTAAAAAAATCTATTTGCTAAAAACTAAACTAAAAGATCTTAAATAATAAAGGGTCTTATTTTTAAATACTTATACTTTTTATATAAATAAGCCCTTTATTGATAAAGTAGTAGTATAGGTAAAACGAAGATATAGAATTAAGAAGTAGAATCCCACAAGGCAATATAGCCGAAGGCTATATATGCCTTATAGGCAGTTATATGACCTAGGGTCATATAACCAGGGTGCGTACCCCGGAAAAATACGACCTATACTACGCAGTGGGTAGCTAGCCACCCTTGCTATAGCCTATTAAAATGCCGGGCGCAGAAAAAAACGCTGCTAACCCTAGTAGCTTAACTAAAGAACTAATTATATAAATAATTACTTACTTAGTAATGCGTGCGCTATAGCAAAGTCCTTTTAGGACTTATATAGCTCTCTCTATCTAGGTTTTTTCTACCAAGGTGTTAGTGTTTGGATTCTCTATAATAAGAGCCTTTATAACGGGAATAGCGGTATTAAGAGTCTTTATAGCTATAGCTTTGTCTAATTTAGCTGCGGCAACTATTTTCTGAAGTCTTTTTCGCTTTTTAGTCTTTTTTATTTTTGCCTTTTCTAGGCATCCTTTATACTTGTTTTAATACTTTTAAACTAATTCTATAGACTATTATAGGTTATCTTCTAAATACTATAAATTATACTTATATTCCTATCTTTGCTATTTAACTAGATAGTTAAATCTAGTTTTTTTCTAGTTTAGGTAGTGCTATAGGAGTCGTTTAATTTTATAAGAGTCTTTATAACCGTCTTACTTAGCTGCCATTAGTCTTAGTAGGGGTACTATTTGCTTAAACAGATTGTTAATACTTTTAGCTGGTTATAAATACGCTACTAATACCACTAGGTGTATTTAATAGTGTTTAAAGAAATCTAACTTATAAGCTAAATTGCTAATTTTGTGTTTAATGGTCTATAGTCCTGCATACTGTTGTAAATACTTATACGGCAGGTTGCTAAATAAATAGTAACTATTATAAAGTTGCAATAAGACCTTATCTCTAACCTTAAATTCTAAAGTATAGTGTTTACTATTAAATTACTGCTTAGCTTAAATAGTAGCGAAGTTTATAGCTAGTTATATGTCCTACTATAGATAACTGTAGATTTTCTATACTTTCTTTTATATATGTTTATTGCCCTACCTTATTACTAAATTAAAAAGTCTAAGTAATTTAAAACTAAAAAATTGTTTATAAAGGGTTAATTATATAATTTAAAAATATATAGTATTAAGGTTTTATTATAAAATAGAAATAAGTGTTATTTAATTAGAATTAGGTTTTATAAAATTATAAAAATATATAGCAAGTTTAATAGTCTAGTTCTTTTTCTCAAATATACTATTTACTTATAAGTAGTAAGCGGTAATTATAAATAATTTAGTGCTAAATTCTTTCTAAATTATTTACTATAAATCTAAAGTAAATTTATAATCCCTATTAAATATAATGCCTTTAAAAATACCCTAATTGCTTAATAGCAATATATACTCTGACTATAGCCTAATTAGCTATTATATATTTATATAGCCTAAAATAAGTATAATTTATTTAGATAAAAGGTATAAAACTATTAGTATATAATTATATACTTTATAGTAATCTTTACTAGTTAATTGCTATAGTATACTTTTTAACTTTATAAAAAATAAGCTAAGTATAAAGTTAATAGTAATTATTTATATAAGCAAAAAATACTTTAGGCATATTAGTTAAAAGCTACTAATAGGCTTCTATCTATCTATATAATTAAAGTTATAAATAAAATAGTATTTAATATACTTCTTTACTAACTAAAACTTATAATAGATAAAGTAAAATTTAAAGTCTTATATTATATAGTTTAGACCTATATAGCTTTTTATATTATAAACTGCTTTTAATTACTTATTATACTATTATATATAATATATAAAGTTGCTTAACTCCTTTGTATATATTATAGATTAAGCTGTCTTATATATAAAAAGGGTACCTAGCCTTAGAAAAAATGACAACGCCTTTGTTATCTATATATAGCCCTTTTTATAGTTTATTTAATATTCTTTTATAACAAATATCTAATTTATAACCAAGTATAAAATCTCGCTTTTATATATTAGATATTATAATCTTATATAAATATTTGACTATATTTTAAACTAAATCTAAAACTAGTAATTTATCTAATTATAGTAGCTTACTATTAATATTAGTCTTATTTTATAGAGTATTTAAGCAACTTAGGGCATTAAGTACAAAATTCTTTTTGCCTAAAAGATAATAAACCTAATAACTATATTATAAAAAGTAAATAAAGAAGTTAACTAAGTATATATTAATATAGTTAATAGCTAATATATCTAGATTAGTTTTATTTATAATCCTTTTAGTTAACAAGTAATTAGTTAAGGTGATAATAACTGCTTAATTAAAATAAACCAAGGTATAAAGCCTTTTTAAAAACTAAATTAAATAAGCAATTTCTAATTTAAAAGGCTTATAATATATTTTAGCTTTAAATAGGTAGTAACTAAAGAATATAATTAGTTTAACTTTATTAGCTAGTAAAAGTATACTAAGCATCTATTTATAACTAAAGTCAAGCTAGTAAACTATAACTCTAAACCTTTGCTTAATAAAGCTATCGACTTATAAAAATAATAAGCAGTTAAGGTTATAATAGTATAATATAGAGCCTAAACAAATTGCTTTCTACAAAATATTTTAAAATAACTTTTTAGCATTAATAGGGTTATAGTTAGTTATTTTAATATAGTATTTACGCTTTCTAGGGTTATTATTTACAATTATTCCTTTTTTACGTCTTCTAATAAATAGTGCAGTTTTACACTTTTATAAAGGTTTAGCTATCTATATATAAATAAAGTGTTTTATTATATAGAAAGCTATTAGCTTTTAGATATTACTCTAATATTTAAAGGTTTTTAGGAAAAGCAAGCTATTAAAAAGCCTCTACTTAGTCGGCAATATTAATAAGTCTTAAACTGTTTATATAAAATCTAAATAACTTTATAAATAAATAACTAATAAAGGACTTTTTTAGGTTAATTGCTATATTTTTAAACTTAAACAAATTAAAAACCGTTTTAAAATGTTTTATATATAGCTTAAAAGTATTTAAGTAAATAATAATATTGTTGATAAATCTTAAATTAAAGTCTAAATAAAAATAAAAAGATTATTTATAAATTATTATATATATATAGAGTATTTTAAAACCTTATAATAACTATTTTAAATCTCTCTATCTTTTGTAAACTTATTACTATAAACTTATTTTTATAAACTAAATATACCCTAAATTAATAAAAGAACCTGGTAGTATTTATATATATTATATACTTTTTGCTTAAAAGGCTTATAATAATTTTATATTATAAAGATAAAAGATAATAATTAAAAACTGCAACTTTATTAAACTATTATAAATTAATAATTACTTGGCCTTTTTTAACTCTTTTAACTATTTTTTAAGCAATAAATAAAAGGTATATAAAAAGTATAAGTTTTTTTACCTACTTTATTTAACCTAAGCTATAAAGTCTATTATATATTATATTTAGCACTTTTATATCTTTGCAACTAAATAAATAAGCTTGGGAATTTATTTTAGTATCTTACTAATTATTAATAAAAGGGATTTTTATTTAGTTATTTAATAGTATATTAATTTTGCTTTTATTTATTTAAATATTAAAAGATTTAATAACTTTTATAAACTTTTTTACTTTTAAATTGCTACTTAATATATATATATACATTTTTTTAAAGGTAATTTTAAGGAGATTTTTAGGCTTTTTTATATCTAACGCTAGGTTTAGTTTAATTATATACAGTTTTAGGGGCTTATCTAGACGCTATTTATATGTTTTAGTAATATTTACGTTTTCTAAACCTATTATAATATTAAATATAGTATTATTTAAAAGTATATCTAATTAAACTATTATTTTAAGTAACTTAAATAATAGCAAAGCTTATATTAATAAGCTAGTAGTATAATAAAGATTTTAGTTACTTATTATAATATCTAGCAATTATATAGTAGCCTTAATAAATTTGGTCTTAAAGACCTCTTCTAATTTTTGTTTAGCTATAGTAGAAATAATAGTATTTATAATTATAAAGGTCACTTTAATTATAATACTTACTATCTTTAGCGCTTTTACAAATTTAATTATATTAGTAAAGCTAAAGGCTATTAGTATAATACTAATAGCTACTACTATAATTAAAGGTAATATATTAAACTTGGTGTTAACTAATATAAAGACGTTTGCAAAAGTTAGTATTATTCTATTAAAAGCTTTAAGCGTAATAATGCTACTAAAAACTCTAGCTGCTATAATAGTAAAGCTAGTAGCGCAGGCTAATATCTTTATAGTAGATCTCTAAATAATAATATAACTACTTTCATTCCTATTTTTACGTATATATTCTAACTTAGTGCCTTTATTAATCTTTAGAAGCTTTATATTATTATTTACAACTAGGATTACTTTTAAAATACGTATATTTATTATAGTATTTATAGAACTTCTATAGATAACTATAAAATAAAAGCTATAATTAGTAGGTAATAGTTTATAATCTATTATAATATAAGCCTGTTTTTTACTAGCTAGTATAATATTTTATTAATTTATTACTTTTCGGATATACTCCTAGCTACATACTAGTATTTTAAAAAAAAAAATAAAATTGTTTATTTTGCAGAATATAATTAGGCTATTCTAATAGTTTATAATAGCTTTATATAGGTATAAAAAGTTGTTATTAATTAGTATACCTAGTTTAAAATAATTTTTAACTATCTAACTTTCTTTAATATAGCAGATTATATATAGCTTGTTATTTTTATTTAGGCTATAAATATAAAACTTAAATATAGCCTATTTATTTAATTTAACTTAAGTATTTCTTATTATTATAATAAATCTCTTGCACTTTTCTATTATATATTTATATTAACTAAGATAAAAATACCTAATTAGAGTATACTTTAAGCCTAGATTTATATAGATATATATATCTTTGCTTATAAGTTTAGCTTTTGTATTTATACAAAAATAGATATAATTTAAACATAGGATTTTATTTTTTTAATTAGCACTAAAAGTATTAGTAACAAATATATTTATATCTATTACTATAAAAGTAGACTTAGTAATCTTAGAAACTAATTTATAATTAAGTAAATATTTTGGCTTTTTAATAATACTATTTCTAGTATTTTTATAATACTACAAATAATAGAAAAGCTTATTTTATAATAAAAGTTCTTTTATATAGTATTTATAAATATATTTAGCTAGATCTAGCGGTAAAAAGGTATTATATTTTACTATCTTTTTAAATTTTATATATAGCTTGCATTTCTATAGATATAATTTTAATATGCTAACTAATTTATATTACTAGTAGTAATAATAATATATAAAAAATCGCTTATATAATAACTAAAGTTGTTTTAAAAAGGTTAGTTATCTTTTAGTTCTTTAGTTATATTTGCTTAATATATTTTATTATATTAACTATTTTAATTTTTATTATAGTTTCGATTTTTATCTTAGTGTCTATTGTAGTCCTAGTTATAATTACAGTTTTAGTTATAATTATAATTATAATTATGACTTTTATTATAACTTTTTTTATGGTATTAGTTACAGCTTTTATTTCTACTACCTTTTTGATAGTAACTTTTTTTAGAATTATAGCTTTAGTCTCAACTATAGTTTTGATCTTGGCTATATTCTAAGTTATATTTTCGCTTTTAACTATAATTTCTATTATAGTTTCGACTTTTATTTTATTTATAATCTTATTAGTTATTTAAATAATAATAACTATATGTAGAATACTATTTACTATACTTATTATAGTAGTTATTATTATATAATATAGTGCTAAATATAATATTTTTAAATAAGTCTTTAGTAAGCTTAATAATTTTAAGTAAAACATTAAGGTACTATTATTTAGCTTTTTATTCTAATTTATAATAGTAAATCTTAATCTTTTTTATATAATCTTTAAGTTTTTTAGTTTTAAAAGGTAGTTTAATATAATTAGTAATAGCTTTTTCCTATTAGTTACAAATATTTTTTATTACGCTTATCTAATTAGAATTATTATTAGCTAATATTATATTTGCTTTAGTATACTTAAATTTATATTAAATATATTAAAAAAGTATATTATAGTCTTAGTAATATTTTGGAAGATAAAACTACTTTTAAAGAATTTATATATTATTTTACTAATGCAGATTTTAAATTAATTTTCTAAATTTTTAAAAAGTTATTTAATTTTAGCAGATTAAAGGGTTTATTATTATAAGGCTATAATTTTATTATTCTACTATAATAGGGCTAATTTAGTAAAAAAATAGTTAATTATACTTAAGATTTATTAACTACCTAAACTAGGTATTTTTAAAATAGTGTTAATTTAATTAGTAAAAAATAAATATTAATATATATAATTTTTATGCTTTTTGCAATTATATCTTAATTATTAAAGTTATTTTATTTAGAATTAAATATACTAATATTATCCTATTTAATTTTATATATTCTTCTAATTATAAATACTAATTTAGTATTAAAGGTAATAGTATATCTATAGAAGGGATTTTTACTATTATTAAAGTTTTTATTACTATTACTATCTTTTATATATTAGTATTACTATTTAGAG
>NPFG01000394.1:0-37342 GCA_002288965.1 Xylaria sp. MSU_SB201401
CTAATTTAATAAATTTAATTAAAACACTTTATTTTAATTTTATTTTTTAAATCTTTTACTACCTTTTTTAAACCTTTTTATTAAATTTTATATTCTTTTAATAGTTTTTTATATAATTAAACTAGCTTTTAATATATTTATATTATTTTACCTAACTCTTTTTATAATAAGCCTAATTCGTTTTAAGCTTTTTATTTTTATTCTTTTAAATAGACCTACTCTTTTATAATACTTATTAGATCTATTAAATACAGCTTTATTATAAGGCTTTTAGTTTTAAGTGTAATAATAATAATTAGAAATCTTTAAAATATAAAAACAAAAAATAAAGCCTAAAGCATTATAAAAAAAAACAGGCTAGGATTTTAAAGCCTTTTTATATAATATATTTTAGCCTAAGCTAATTTAACCTCCCTTTAATTAGGGCAGACTTATTTTTATATTTAGCTAAATATAATAAGAGTATATTTATTAAAAGAAGTTTTATTTTTAAAATAAAAACAATAAAAGAAAAAAGATAATATTATAAAATCGCTAATCTTATAGTCGTAAAACAAGCCTAATAAAAAGGGCTATCCCGCGTCTCGGCTAAAACGATATTTTTCTAAGTTATATAATTTCCTATAATAAAGGATATAGATTTATAAATCTTTAAATCTCTTAGTCTTCTTTATTAAATTTATAAATCTATTAAATTTAAAGTATATTAGTATTTTAGATAGCTTTATTAGTTATTATTTCTTTTATTTATATAAAGCCTATTAGTTTTTATATCTAGTTACTTATTTTAATTTTACTTTTTAACTATCAACTTTATATAATTTAATATACTTTTTAAATAACTATTATCTAGACTATAACCTTTTTTATATAATAGTAAGAATATTTGCAAACCTCTCTAATAAATACCTACTATTATTCCTAGTATTACCTGCAAATTAAAAACCCCCGACATACTACTTATACGATTATATAACAGGTCCGTTACATTAGACCCTTAGTATTTTATAAGGTTTTTATATAAAATTAGCGTCTATTAAGGTTTTTAGTAGTGCGTCCCGCAAAACTACTAATAGTAGCTTGCATATAAATGATAAGTAGAAGGAAAGGTGAGTTTATCGGATAGTAGCACAAGGGAGGGCAAAGTGGATTTTCTAGGTCTAATATGGTTATGTAGGACTAAGTCTACAGCCGCCACCTCGTAGGTAACAACCAACGGTCGACGAGCCGCCAATTAGAAATTTGGATATACTCAGCCTCACCGAGCTGCTCAACCAACGTGCTCCTGGGTTTTGGTATGCTGTTGGGCCACTCTACCAACGCTGACGACTCCACTTCCAAAGGCAGGGGATTCGAACCGATTATCCAGTTCAAGGGATGCTTACGGAGAAAAAAATGGGCATGAGTGCCTAGTTGATTGAATGGCCGGCTGAGAAGTATAGAAGTGGTAACATGTGATGTGTTCAGGCTAAGAGACTGTGGTGATATAGACGGGAGGCATGGTACCAACTACAGTAAAAACACAGTGTATGTACTGTCATACGTCGCTGCCTAGCGCCGGCCGCTAATCCATGCGTTGTCTACTAACTGCGGATACTGCTTCTGATCATGGAGTGCATGGTGTTTTCAAATGTTTCTATTCAAATAGCTTGCCTTCCGTCCCCCTTCACAATAGCCTTGATATCTGCCTTATTAGTACCACAGCGGCCCGATTTGTCATGCAGTAGGCACCTTTGCCAACGTACACGCCCAACATACCTAGTTGAGCCTGGTGAGATTGATTCGCATCTTCATCCTAGTTGCAAAAAGACTCCTTGTCCCCTGGTGCTCATAAACCCCCATCAACAAATATCATCCGGGAACTCTCATGCACTAGTCCGCTGCCTGTCATGGATTGGAACACATGTCCCTCGGACCCCAACCGGCCTAAATGCCCATATGAGCCGGGCTTTGTCATGCAAGCCACGGAACACAAGCCTCCTGCCCCGTTTGGACCACGGCGCTATCCCCCATCAACACGGCGCGATCCACCAGAGGATTTAGTCGCTGAGATGCCTCCCACCCGCCATGTATTAGACTATCCACCGCAGGATACGCGGTGGTCTCGCGGCAAACCCCGGCGTACAGCCACTGTCACCATAATAGCAAGGATATCAAATGGTAGTGATCACCGCGCCAAACTCGTCGTCTGCCAGGTCCTCGTTGGCGGGGAAGATAGACCGTACCCAGCGGTTGCCAAAATCTACGACCCTTTATACTACACTCCTCTTGAACTCGGGGAAGAATATATTGTTCACGAGGCCGATTCGGACTATAGTTGTGAGTCAACAGCGTATACTCTCCTCCAATCGACCACAAAACCTCAAAAGCCTGGATTCACACCGGCTTATTACGGCTCGTGGACCTTTGACCTGAGCTTGGTCCTGCAAGGAGCGACGTATAAACGCCCTGTCCGGTTGATCTTGATTGAGCACATCCAAGGAACCTCCCTTCGAGACTTGTATACCCTGAAGCCTGCCAAATCCGAACCCGACGCTTATCATTATAGCGAGGGGTATCGCTTAGAGGTTCTTGCCCAACTCTTTGAAGGAATTGTGCGTCAGTGTCACGCAGGCCTTGGTCAACATGACCTGTCACCAAGAAATGTCATGGTGGTCCCCGACCCCCGAAAAGCCATGGAATCGATATCTGTGCCCAGGGTAGTATTGATAGACTACAATCAGGCATACATATCCAAGTACACCAAATATGGACCCTTTTCTTGCGAGAAAAATCCTCTCCCTCCCAACCCTGCCCAATATTTCTGGGATTCCGGATTGGATGATTTTTATGGCTGGCGTCCAGTTGAATGGAATTCCAGCAAGGTGCCTTTTCGCAATTGGCTTGTTGCAAGATTCGTTCGAAACAATGGCTCTAAGTTCGCACCTATCGAGAAGAATCACCCCTTGAGGGAGTTCATGGGTTCATTGGCTAAAATATCTAAATAACAACCTAAGAGGTCACTCCACTCTCCTTTATAGACAATATTGATCATACAGAGATTATAATCATAAATTCAGTTCACCGCTCCTTATACAATATTACGATTCATCGTAAATGGCTAAGAAAATGGTTATTACACGTGCTGAATACCTGTAAGCTATTTCGCATGCACAATACGATAGCTACACCGATGTCTCAATGTTATTGAAACGAAGCTAGTTAGCCCTCGCTTATATGAGATATATTGACAGACCCCGAAGGTCACAGACCCCAAGGGCATTTGTATATAGACTCAAGTCAGCCCGGAAGGCCAGAAGCGATCCAACCGGGTGCACTTTCAAGGACCTAGACAAGCCATGGTAAATTATTGTAAATCTGAAGCCATTCCAAGTCCTAGTCTCCAGCCCTTGGTATAATAATCATAAGGGCCGTTCAAGGAAGCGACGGCTCAGCGCCGTCGCGGTAATGATTACAACTGACCAGCTATATCTGCCGCAAAACAAATTAAGGTAGGCGGACTTATCGTAGCTCTCTGTGTGAACATTTCCGATGTTTTCCCCGTTCACCAGAGAAATCATTATTAATTATAACCAATCGTCGCTGCGAAGGAAAAACAAAATGGCGGATGTACTCAATCACGAAAACCTGACTCACAAATAAGCGCGACCATCAAGAAAACGCTAACTTGCAAGTGAAATCTATAAGTCGTAGGAGTATATAAAATGCTATATTCTTAGCGACGCGTTGATATAAACCGTATACAGTAAATGACTCTCACACGAGTTAGAGATACCGTATTACCCCGAACGATAGCACCAAACGACCGTTGAACTTTACAGTGTCACATGCTTTATTACTGGGGAAATATACTATTTCCAGCTTCGCTACCAGAGAAAATATCACTTCGTGGCTTGTTTTACTCAATTTCCCTAGACACTAGACTTGATAGAGCAGGTACTTCGTTCAATGCTCCATGAAGATTATGACGACAGTATGGGGCCAATTCCTCAATGGCGTTAGTCCACTTTCTTTAGTCTTCAAAGCTCCGCATTGGAATTCTACGCGGGACATTCAATGCCCTAACCCAGCTTGCCCAAGACCAACGTCACCAATTCACTCGACACGATACCTACCGCTAAATAACAATGCCGGAAGAGATAAAGCCCCAGACCGAATCGGCGACCTCTATTCTTCCCGAGGTTATGGACTTCCTTCGCCAGTGGCACGAGAAGATGGCCCATGCCAACCTCAAAGCCATCGTAGTGCTAGGCCGTCGAGGGGATGTCACCGGGAATCTGCCGGCGGGCTTCCCCAAAGGCCCGGAAGACAAATTTGAGGGCCTCCAGCCCTACATGAACCAGTTTAACTGCGATACATGCAGAGAAATATATGGAGATCCATCGGGGCCCGCGTCTTGGTAGACATCGGGGTTCTATGCGCAGTCTGGGGGTTAGGATTGCCTTGCTCACACCGCGATTCCCTTAGGCGTGGTCGGGTGCTGGTATCATTTGTGGATGAATCAAGCGACATTAGATATCGCGGCCACAAACCCCTACTCTTCTTATCCGAACTCCATGCCCTCTATGCTGGACACGGAGCAGCGGGTACGATCCCTACAGGCCTTCGAATCACTATATCCTTTAAGTTCGTCTAAATTTGAAAGCATTCAGATAGCTAAGGCAACGCTGATAACATGTAGTAATGCTATAGACAATAGGAAGCTGGAAGGCAACAATGGATTTCACTACTGCCTGAAACCGGATTCACTCGCGAGATGTTTCGGGTAGATTAAGCTACAAAGATGGATTCAACGAGATATGAGTTGTCTACTTGTACCTACTATAGATCACAAGGTTGGATACACTACGGACTTGCCATATTGAGGCATCACCCACGTTGACACGGGGGTCCAATGGTCTCACAAGCCGCTGAGCATGAAATCATGGCCGACTTACTAGCTACTTCCCTATGATATCTTGCAAATCCAAAACCTCAACTTAGGTGTAATATCGAATTATGGAAAAGGGGTTTCTTCAAAGTATTGGCGCTATCTGTTGTCTGAATGAAAGAGTTTTTTGGCGGCCTAGAGTATTCAATATTGAATGCGGCATTAGGATCTCATGATTCAAAAGTTCTGTTGTTTCAAATTAATGCAGGAAATCAAAGACAAAAATGGATACGTCAGAGTCAGGTACGGATGATATCTAATGAGCAAATACACTTGTATAACATTACGGCATCCAGGGTCTATGGGTTCTTTATAAACTGGTGGTTAGTCCATCAATTCTTACACTCGAGATATATAGGCTGTTCTGCTATACCCGTAGTATCTATCTCAATCGGCTCATGAGGGCCTTTCCCATACCGAACCTGTCTCCCGTCAAGTCCCTTCGCCAACAATTCCTCTTTTGTCCCGTACTCCCACCACCGGATTCTATACCATTGAAGACGCTGGCTTCCAGAAATAGTTATCATATACTTGTGCTCAGGCACAAGGTTGTCCACGCCATTCGCAGTTCGTGGCCTTGATGACCCGGTGAATGGAGCCGAGAGTGTGAGCGGCTGGCCAGGGTATAGGGTGTAAAGCTGAGATTCGTCTGGTGGTACAGCTACCTTGCTTGGCAGGGGGGTGCGACAATCTGTTCGTGTGGTCTGTTTGACGACTGTGTTGTCCGCCAGATCTGTTATGATCAAGGCACAGCCCGTTTGCGTTATTATTTTAAAAGATAAGTCATCAGCAAAGATAGTGATTGCGGCGGTGTGGTGTGAGGTGATCGTGAGGTTCAGCTGCGGAGGCTCGTAAGACGAGACTGAGTATATAGTAGGATTGAGGCTAAGGCTCGCTGACACTTGGGGCGCGGCCTTCACCATTTAGCGCAATTTCGTTATAGAGACTAAAATGCAATATAGTTATTCTAATGACTTAATACTTAGGCTGTACATCGATCAATCCATCCGGATGGGGGAAGTCTAGACATGAAAAAGGGATTCCCATATCCTACGGCGATTTGTAGAAAATCCAGAAGAGGACCCCGCACGAAGCCCCCGCCACCGAAAATCATCTCAATGTTGAGATCACTCAAATCTCTCAGACCATTAGTCGTAATACATTTCTGCAATCAATATCCGGTTTTATTACTTCTTTTATTTGCTTCTATCGTTGTCCGGAAAGTCATGTGCAAATGGAATCTGCGAGTTGAGCTCTCTGCGAAGCCCGCAACTCATCAAATCTCACCAAGAAGCCGTTGATACTCTATTTCCAGTTGATCTTCTCGTCCACGTTCCTTACCCCGTCTCCAAGGAGGGATAACCTTGCTATCGGCGCAGTCACGAGTAACATGACCGCCACCACAGATACTGCATTTGATGCCCGACCCAGTCTCTCTGCTCCAGACATCTTTGTGTCGCTCGCCGCGGTTCTCATCATCTCTAAGTGTCCCGTTGACAACGGCGAGGTCCCGCAGCTGTTGGCATTTTCTGTGATTAGCGTGGTCTGGAGCTGTGAGGATTGTTTCGATGACGTCTTGCAGCATAGTTTTCGCCTTCTTGATTTTCTCATGCGTGTCAGCAGTGATCAAGCAGTGAAGAGTCTCATGGTCCTGGCAGCTGCCCATGTCATGCGAACCATTGGCCTTCTTGCTGCCTCTTCGTTTTCCTTCCTTAACCGAGCCCTTCCCCCGGATGACGATCTTGGCACCTGATTGCATGTTCATTTCAGCCAGGCTGCGCCCACGCGGTCCCAGGAGCTGGCCGATGAAGTTGATCTCGGGGAACTCCTTGACAGGTATATAGATCTTATCTGTGATTGTGCACCCTGGCGCGTGACGAGAGATGTAACCCGGCGGCGCTCTATAGTTGGGGATGGTGCCCGAGGCGGTGTGGATTAGTATGTGACGCTCATCTTCGAGACGCTGGCGATGACGCTGATAGCGTGTATTAGTTCGTTTTCCCGGGGAATTATACTGAGGCTCGGGAGAAGGGGACCTGTGATTCCGGTTAGCCGGGATAACATCGTCGAATCGTAGTTTCTGTGTGATTTCTTCAATACGTACGTGGCGGACGTAAGCTTCGATTTGTTCGCTTGTCATAGGAGTCGTAATTGCTGTCGGAAGACCGATGAGATGGGATCCCATACTACCACATCCCCACCGGGAACCTCTTTTGGTAGGCGACATCGATCGGACCATAGTTGAGGTCGGAGAAACTGATTCTCACTAGGAGATATAGGTGCCGGTGATTGACCAAATCGGCTGCTGGATGTCCGTGCCCAAGGCGAAAGACGTTCGAGTGGAATGAGCTTAAGGATAGAGATGTGGGATGTAGAAATAGAGGCAATGGTAGAGAAGCACACAATCATATCTATCTTCGCAGATCACTTGATTAAGCTCAGGGCAAGAAACCAAGGCTGTGCCCAGAGCATAAAGTTTCACCCTACCTAGTAGTGAGATGGGTTAGCATCACCAAGTATCAGTGGAACAAAGTTAAGGTTCAAATCTACGGCAAGTCGTTATCTTCTATCTATCCTCATGGTTACCACGATGGTTACGGTTTCCTGCTGTACAGCTATTGTACGTGGCTTCAATTCTTCGAGCCACCCGCCAACCTTATAGTCTTGCGCCGTACACTCAGCTCCTATTCGCTAAGCAAACCCGAGGAGTGCGATGGAGGGTTTATCGAGGTACCTCTTGCTGTGCACGCTATGTTGTACACCTCGAAGGGAGGCCCGCGATGTTCTCGTTACGTCAAGGACTTTAATGCAAAGTTTCAATACCACGTCGCCGCCTTTACACAGAATCGTCTACATCGACTTCCGGCAGGTACTACGGATAGCACCCGTCAAGATTACCGGAAAATCGACAGTATTATTGTTAAGAGATGCTCGCAGAGGGTGTGCTATCTAGTAATATCTACCTTGGCAGTCTAGTGCGGATAGGTTCTCATTACGCACGACGACATATGCGCACCATATAGAGCACCACGCGTCGAAAAAGATGCATAGGGTCGAGTGCGCGTTGGCTTGTTGCATAAATTGCTTCCCGCGCGCGTCTCGGAAATGCTCGTCATTCAGTGAGCGCTCGAATGAATCGTATCCGTTCAGCCGATCAAGAACCAACGCTCGCCACGCACTACATAGTGGGGAAATCTAAGCAGGCTCACAGATTGAGTCAGGCGCATTTCCGTCTAGCTAGACATTTATTGAACAGTACGGAAGTCGTATTATTGACTGACATTGTTAAGTACATGTCTGGGCAGGCAAAGCTATGAATAATGGGCTTCTACTTTAGGCGTAGTAGGCAGCTTAGAATACCCCCTATCGTGTATTTGGTGCGGGGGTTGACTACTATGAATCAGCTGTCTCGCATCATTCGTGCCGATTGTGCGTCATCCCGAAAGCCCATCGCCTCCGTATCCGTTCGTCCAGCAATATGGTTCCCGCCCATTGCTAATAACCTTAATGATACATATGTAGGAGGTCAGTACCGGTGCGAAAATCAGTAGGACAGCCAGCTAATCTTAATTTCCAATTGCGAACCTTGTTTTCGACTTTTATCAACTGGAGACACCTACTGTAGCTACCGGATTTATACTAAAAACTCCAAAACAAGAGGGGAGAATGGCAGAAGTAGCCAAGAGCTTCCGGCAGACCGTCGGCGTCCCGCCCTCGACGGCATCCACCAGCGACAGCACCCTGGTCATCATCGACGCTCAAAATGAATATGCCACAGGCCTCCTGAAGACAGAGAATGTCTCGAGCACTCGCGCAGCCAATGCCGCCCTGCTCGAAAAGTATAGGGCTGCTAAGTGCGCCGGTCGTGCACGTGGTGCACAAGACGCCCGACGGCGCCCCCGTCTTCACGCCCGGCACCGCGCTCGCCGAGGAGTTCGACGAGCTCAAGCCCAAAGACAGCGAGAGCCTCGTAGTCAAGCAGGCGCCTGGATCCTTCACCGGAACCCAGCTACAGGAGATTCTCGAGAAGACCGGGCGAAAGAAGGTCGTGCTAACGGGATACATGGTGAGTTAGCAACCCCTTCATCCCCCCGCGCGAATACGGAGCAACAGATGAAGTGAGGAAGTCGGTAAAGATGCCCACTAACCATATGTCATATTTTCCCATCGTGATAGGCCCATGTCTGCGTATCTACAACCGCACGTCAGGCCGCTGAGAGAGGGTGGGATGTCATCATCCCTAAGGACGCCGTGGGCGATCGCCACATTCCGGGTGTAGAGGCGGAGGAGTTGGTTCGCGTAGCGCTCAGCGAGATCGCTGACGCCTTTGGCACGGTTATCGAAAGCAAGGAGATTTCGTAATGGGAAATTGAAACGTCTGAATTGTCACAAGTATTCTAAGCTTAGCGCACGAGCGACTTCCCTTGCTACAATAGTGGAACGCCATACGCCATGCCTTAATCGTTGAATGACAACCGCGTGCTACTCAGGTTCTAAGTATCAATTCGTGAAGAATAAAAAACACGCTGATGTCTCTTGAAATAGCCCTCTACGAATGTCCCTTCATGGTAAGGGATATTTGACTGATCATGTCAAAAGCAAAGCCAAGCATTATAGCTCGGGAACAAAGGGTGAGGGTCCGGAATTAATAGCCTGTTTCTTCGATCTGCACTTACCGATTCTACTGTTACATCGCTGCACTGCATTCTTAGACTCGTGGAAGAGGATAGGTACCCTTTAGTATGCGAGCGAATCGCGTCCCCTTGAAATCTAGCGATGGCCATCTCAACTGCGGCTCCAATCGAGCCGTCGAGGCTAAACAGCAACATGCCTTCACTGCATTTTTAACCCCAAAGAAGGAATACATTACCAGAATAAGCATTAATCATTAGTAAGTTGATGGATCAAGTCGCTATGAGTATTAAATATCTTCATTATCTCCAAACCAGCATCTATAATCCCAGGCGCATTGTCCACGACCGATTTCAAGGGTACAGCAGGGATCTTTTTGCCCACCGTTTATCAGTCTTAATTTCCACGGGGGTTATCGCCGGCTTTCCGGCAGCGGGCTTAGGATCAGCCCCGGTCTTTGTTATAGTTCCCGCAGCATCTACGGCGGGCCCCCAGGGCCCGGCTAACCCCATTTTGTTGTCAGCGCCATCGAGGATGTTGCCGTCGACGTCGACTCCCATGCCTTTGGGTTTCTCGGCGGCGCCCCCGATGACTATACGAACCTTTTCGCCGTCGAAGATCATGTCGCCGTTGTCGCGAACCGTGAGACCCGGGACAGGTGCAGCCTTAGTATCCGCTGCGGGCGTTGCCTTGTCGCTCGGAAGAATTTCAGCGTTCCTGTCGCCGCCGGCTCCGGTCTTGGTGTCGGCAGCAGTTCCCACGGTTAGGACGACCTTGGCATTAACAACTCCAGCCTTGGTATCTGCGGCGGTGCCTGCAGTCTTGGCGTCGACAGTGTCGCTAGCTTTTGTATCTGTCTTCTCAGCTTTGTTCTTATCTTCAGAAGTAGGTACAGGCTGGGGTGCAGGTCTAGACTTCTTAGGAGGAGGAGGAGGCTCGAACAGCAAAGGCTCATTGATCCTCTCCAACTCTCCGTCTTCCGAAATGCCGTTCTGCTCGGGCATCCGCAAGAAACCCCTCTTGTCGGCTTGTAGAAAGGCCTCAAAGAAGATGTCGGCCATGAGTTCATATCCGTGGTCAAATGGATGGGTGCCGTCAGGAGAGATATCAGTGCGACCGGGCGATCGGGGTAGCCCTGCTCGCAGTGCATCTCGGCGAAGGCAACGCGTCTACCTTGACGCTGGAGCTCAGGCGCAAGCTTCCGGATCTGAAGGTTTACGTCGAGGATGCATGGTTCCTTGCTGGGGACCGTGTTTGTGAGGAGTGTCGGCATGATAACTGTTGCTCGGGTAGAGGTTGAGAGCAGATAATTGACAAAGTCACGGTACCGTTCATAGACATGCGCTGTGTTGTGCTTCTGCAGACAGTCGTTGCTACTGATGTGAATGACGAAAACGTTTGGCCTCAGCTGCGGAACTATTTGTTCTGCATGAGCGTGGATCTGATCAATGCGGCCTCCTGCGTAGGCTTCAAGGTCGTTATCCTTGAATGCACCGAGGCGCTGGGAACCGATGAAATTGATGGGGTTGCCCAAGGCCTCCAGCTTGGTGCGTAAAGGGTATCGGAACCCCCATGTTTCCAATTGATACGGCACCACGAGTGACCAAAACCCCTAGGCACATGATACGGAGTGGAATACCTCCGGCTAGGGGCCCTTGCACATTGTATATGGATGTTAAGCTCGGCGCGGAAATTACACTTGAGTTAACAAGAGATTCATTGACTCTAAGCTCGTTAGAGGTATAACAAGGGCTGGGATTCAGGGCTTGGAAGATGACTTCAATTCAATAATAATCTTCAAGGTCTTGGCTAGGTCCTTGGAATCTACTCCTTCAGACCTGACCCAGCTTGGCTTGTCCTGACTCTATATACAGAGATTCCCAAGATGACTAACCTCCATGGTTATACCAAGTGACTCAAACAAGCGAGGGCTGAATAGCTTCGTGTTCAATACTAATAAGACATGCGCGAATACGAAGGTGTACAGAGGTGTACAGCCGAAGGTGTTCACCGAAGCCGGCATACGAAACAGCGTACAGGTGTCACCTACGTGTAACAAGAGGCGCCTCTGAGTGCTTCGGAACCTGAGGAGGCTGATAAGGTAGCGGCCTGTTGAGATTCTGTAACAGCCCCTTCTTGAACGTTAGCATTAGGATATGTAAGTGTATCGACTTAAACCGTATTATTTATGAAAAGTAAGCTAGAACTAGTTAGCCCTGTGATTCAATAGGGTGTGGAAGTAGGAGGTGATGCTCAGAAAGCCACGCATACTTAATAGACTGATTGTTACTAATAAAAGCGCAAAAAGCTGGGTGGCTCGCCGGACGTAGAATATTTCTATGAGGCTCCGCCAATCTTCCCTCTTTGTGAAAGCCATTTTGTTGTGTGAGCTGAGGCGTCTCTCGGCACTTCAGTCTTGGTGTATCGAGTGACCAATAGGCTAACTGTGAAAAGGGGGGTGTCGAAGATAGCTGTCACTACCCCCCTGAGAGGTGTGATGCTGGTTCGAGCGCGAATGTAGCTTTATACGCCTTCTGCTGGGCGTATGTATAACCGACTTGCAACGGAAGTACACAAGCCAGAATCGTAACCCTTTTCAAATGTGTCTCGTCGGTAAGACAGCGAAAATAAGCATACGCCAACCAACAACGATACGGGGTCCGTTAACGTAAGTTACAAGTCATAATCGATGTTCCTCTGATATTCTTTCGTGATGCACGCCTATGACGTAGTGCTGTGCTGTACTGTGGGTGGTCCATAGAGCTAGACTGTTCTGCCGTCTGTCTCCGGAGATGAGTTGTAGCATGGGCCTGGAAAGAGAAAAGACTGGCTATCACTTAAAAGGATCTACTTCAGCTGAGTGTGTTGGGAGGTGGTGTGTTGCTTATATATGAACATTTCACGATGATTCTGGCATTATCAATACCATATGGAGGAGCGGATCGGTCCATGGACCTAGCACAGCAGGTCTAGATCACGACCTAGACTAGACGCCTTGCTTTCAGGGACCGTACGTCAATAGTCAACCGTCGCCCCAGACCTAGCATAGGAACCACCCACACGTATCATACTGTATATAGATAGCCCCTTGTACTCCTTGGGACAGCCTATGAATACTGTTATCGATGTAGTCGTACTAAGAAAAGAAATGTTGGTAGAAGCCCAATCTAAATCCCCACACATCCCTAGAGAGGAATTGTTACTTTAGATATAGCATCACATAAACCTGGAAATCCATGATCCAAGTCAGCAAAGGTGGGAGAAATGCGAGGCTCATAGACTTACTACCGGTATGCAGAAACCTTACCTAATCATTCCCACCTAACAAGCTTTGTTGCTGTTCCGCTCAACTGGATCGATCTGGCAGATAGGGCTAAACTTAGCGGCAAGAAATCTGTGCCTGAACGGACACGTTACACTTTCTGAGGTTAGCTTATTTGAGGAGAATTTGATCCGCCGGTGTACAACTTATCGTTCATTACACAGCTCTCTACCAGAGTAGTCGTTGTCATGTCACCTCGCATCTCTCTATCTTGATTGGCAAATATTTCCGTTCTCATCAAACTTAAACCTGCAGAAGCAACTACGTCACGCCCGAGATAGCAGGTCACACTCGGAGCGTATCAAATCTGTGGGCAAGTATTGTTGCTGAAGTCGACTGCGTCGTAAGCTGAAAACGCCGACGTGCTTATTAGCTGCTATATTAGTTACTTACTATTAACCTTGAGCTATCGTAAGGATCGGCTGCGTTATACGACGTACATCAGCTATCGAGAATGTTAGAGCTAACAATCAATAGCTTTAAGGTTTTCCTGTGCGATCCAACGAGTCGTTGACCTCTATGGTAGAGAGAAAAGAACCCAGAGCAGATACTAACGTCTGGTCCGACAGCTAACTCCAGCCCTGTCCTGCCTCATGAGCGCTCCGATGTTAGCACGATGGCGCTAAGACTGGGGACGGAACCAACGTATGGTAGTCGTTTATCATTGAGGTCTAGGCCCAGCACGAGTCAGCCAACTTTTCCCTGCCTTGGAGGGAACATGATCAGGTGATCTTGGTTAACCTCACCTAAGCACTGATATAATAAGCCTCATCTCCTTTTTTATCCCTCCCTCTCTCTCTCTGTGAGTGCAATAGAGGCAGCTAAGATACTAGATATCCGCATGTGGAGGAGCGGTGCCCAGCGCGATGCAACAGCGTCTCATCAATGCAACCGCAAGTGTGCAGCCTGAATACATGCTGTATTTCAGCTTGGCGTTCAGCGCTATTGAGAGGCCCTTCCTGATATCTAGGCTCTGTGCTTTCCAGTTATTGATGTAACGACTACAATGTCCGCTCGGCAAGAATTTACCCGATGGCCGGGTCCCCTTCGTAGACTGCACCATTACGAGCTGCGGAGGGTGCGCGCTCCGATAGTCTGTTATATAAACCGTCAGGTACAATATCAATAATTTGGGTAGGCATCATGGCGCCTTTCTTCGCACACGTAATCGCCGTGTTGGTCGGCGTGACCTCGACGGCTTCTGCCGTGACGTTTACTATCCCGTCTCAAGCGCACACGGGAAGCTACAAATACGCCCCCGTCGATCCAGCGCCCGTTGGTATTTCTTTTGAATTCTTTGCGTTCCCCTCATACTTTACGAACGTGACTGCTACGACACAATGTCTTTCCAACTGGAAGGATCTGACAGGTGTTTGGCCGCCGATTCGTATCGGCGGCACGACGCAAGACCGGGCGCAATATGATTCGAGAACATCAGCCTACGTAGTATACACCGTCGGAAATGCTGCTGATGCCCCGGCGAGCCTGACTTTCGGATCAAGTTTCATGACCTTAGCGGGTAGCTATGGTGGAAGCGTGGTCGTCGGTCTGAATAGAGGGAAGAATAACCTCCAGAACACGATAGACGCAGCCAAAGCGGCAGTGAATGGGATGGGTAATTTACTAGCGATTGAGTTAGGAAACGAACCTGAGTGTACGCCACGGTCTCATTTCATAAGGCTTGCCAGCATGTAGAGGGTAGAATATTGATTAAGAATGCAGATTACCCCTCGAATGGACAGCCCATCGCTGGTGGCACATGGAATCCATCGGTAGATGCAGCTTCTCAGAATAACTGGGCAATCTCAGTGGGATCTGCGCTAAATAAGAAAGCCATTATCCAAGCCGGCAATTCAAACGACTCTCCGCCAAAATGGGGTGCGGCCGAGCTGATAGCAACACAAAATGCTACAGTCAAGCAGTATATCCACGACTATGCTCATCACAACTACCCAGGTGGTACAGTCACCTCGCTTATGAGCCACAGCGGAATCTCGAGAAACCTGCATGTCTTCGATGCGGACGTCGCTGCCACACTGAAAGAGGGTAAACAGTACGTCTTTGGGGAAACGAACTCTGGTATGTGCCCTGCATTTCACCCCTTATATCATATCACCACTGGGAGCTCTACGGAGTTAACTGATAACGTTGTGAAGTCTCGGGAGGCGGTGCGGCATCTGTCTCACCCACCTTTGGAGCAGCGTTGTGGACGATGGACTACGTGCTCCGAGCGACATACAGCAATATCTCACGTACCTATTTCCATCACGGAACGGTGGGTAACTGTCAATACTGCTTCTGGGGTAGATACAGCATGGGCGCCCCGTACTATGGCGCTTATGCAGCAACGGCCTTAATGGCCAATGCCGCGACTCTCACGGCACTGGACGACGGCAACTCCAATTACGCAGCGTATGTAACGTTTGATGCGTCGGGGGCTCCGTTACGAGTGTTATTGTATAACTCGGACTATTACTCTGGTAGTGGCACTCGATCAAGCCAATCCTTCGTGCTCCAAGGATTGACAGGATCCTCCGTCAGAGCGAAGAGGCTCACTGGAGATAGCGCTGTCGCTAGAGTTGATCAAGGCGGGAAGGTGACCTTTGGTGGCCAGATATTTACCAACGGAGACTGTAAAGTCAGCGGGAGTGAGGCTTTCGAGACGCTCTCTGTCAGCGGGGGGCAGGCTACTATTTCTCTGAAGGCAAGCGAAGCTCTGCTCGCATACCTGAAGTGATGAAGGGGAACAAAGAGGCTCGAATACGACCTAAAAATGAACGATTCAATCATGCAGAACGATTTATTAAAGTCAAAATATTTCACAACCCGCGTGCTTCTAAGTTTTTGTAGACTTGTCGTTATGGAGGACACCAACCTGAGATACCTCCCACTAAATGCGCCGGATTTCCGGCGCTAAGATAGGACAGTCCTAGTTACGACTCTAAGGCCTTGTTGTAACTAATCCTGTACTATCGCGATTAAGAAAACTTAAGATTCTCTAATTCCATTGTGAAAAAGCTGGTAATGTTGCACGAAGTATCAGAAAGGTCGTCGACGACTTGGGCTCATTAATCCTCCCTATAATCATACATATTGATTAAAATAAAGATATATCACGTTATACATGCACTCAACAGTATCAACCAGAGCCCCCAGTGACCTAGTATTTACAGCTCATAATCATACTTACCACAAGCTACTCACGATTTATTGCTAAACACCTCTCCATTGACGTAATTAACAAGGTCTTTCACAGGCGGCAGCCATTCCACATCGCCGCCAAACTCCGCCCCCTTCCTCATCACTCGGCGATAGTTTCGACCAGGGCTAATCTTACCCAGCACGTACTCGGCCCTAGTCTCAACGCGGTCAGGCACAGGGACGCTCCGTCCCACAATGGCCTCCATGCCCTGCCAAGCGAAAGTAACGGCCTCTTTCGCGTCGGCCGGGATCCCCGCCTCATCTAGCATGGCGATGCGTGTCTCCGGAAACGCGGACTGCATGTATTCCACGATGTTGAGATTCTTGGCACCGCCGCCGCACATGTAAATCTCAGCCAACGGGCCATACTCCGTCGGCATGTAACGGTGGCAGTGCTCAACGACGGCCTGCGCGGAGATGCGCGTTATCGTCGCGACGATATCGTTCGGGGAGAGTCCCTTCTCAAGACCCTTCCTAATCAGATCATGCGCGACAGTATCGCGGAATACCTCCCGACCTGTCGTCTTCGGCGGGTCGAGAGGGAAATACGGAAACGTGCCAAGGAACTCATCGACCATCTCCTGATCAACGGTGCCCGCGGCTCCCATGGTGCCATCCTTGTCATACTCCTGCTCGCCGTTTGTGAAATACCGCACTGCAGCGTCGATGAAGACGTTCCCGGGTCCCGTATCGAAGTCAAAGAACGCCGGGTTTAGCGTTCCATCGACGTCTGGCGGGATGAAGCAGACGTTGGCAATGCCGCCGATGTTCTGGCATGCGCGGAGTTTGGTGGGGTGGTGCAGTAGGAGGGAATCGAAGAAGGCGATAAGGGGTGCCCCTTGCCTACCTGCTGCTTGATCCGACACTCTAAAATCCGTCACAGTTGTGATGCCGGTGCGAGAAGCGATGAAACACCCCTCCGCCATTGTGAGGGCTGACCTTACTTGGCCTTTCTCTGGCATACTGAGAAGCCAGATGGTCTGTCCATGAGAACCAATGGCATCTATCGAGTCGATCGCCACATTGTTCTTGACACAGAATGTTTTAACGGCATCTGCGAAGACCTCGCCCAGGATGACGTTCACTTCTGATAGTTCCTCGGGCGTAGTCTTGTTGTGCAGGATCATGTTCATAACTCTTTTCTTGATCATCTGTTCGAGTGGTACCTCGTCATATTTGAGCAGCTCGAAGTGCATAGGCGCATCTGGCGAAGCTTGTCTGAAGCGGCACAGTGCGCAGTCGATACCGTCCATTGATGTGCCCGAGTTCATGCCCAGAACGGTGAGGTCCAGAGGTCGAGACTCTGGCTTGTTTGGATTCAAACTCATGATGTAAGTCTGCCGCAATATCACTTCCTCGGACTGCGGCCCTGAAGTTGCGTGTTGCGAGCACGCAAGCCTTCGTGATAAGGGGTGCATGCAGCTTCATTTTAAAGAAATCACATGTGACGCCACAGAAAGCAATATCCCAGATGTCAGGGTCGTATTTGGGGGCCACGGCCTAAGTTCCGGTCATCGCAAGTTGTTGCCCTGAGGTCTCATTTACTCCGCATGGACTATTCGTGGGACACGTGCTTTGTCATAGTATGAGTTTCATTGACAACTGTGGTCTCGCACGGCAAAACGCCTAAACGGCTTGTCTTCCAAGCGTTTAAAAATTTAAGCGATGTAGCGGATTCAAACAGTATAATCTTTGATGTTGATCTTTCACGTACGTGCTAGGAAATTATAAATTTCCGCCGTGCCTACAAAGATCGCGCGAATTCCCCAGCAAGCTCTCGCCGACACAGTGAGCTCCTGGCAGGGTTATTAGTGAGGATTCTACCTAAGTCTATTCCCATTCTCCGATCAGAACAAAGAACGAACGACAGATGGCGGGCTTCCGCAGATTCGAGCCATGGCACCAGGTGCCTGGTAAAGTCTTGTTATTCTTGCTCAACATTGTTGCGGCCACTGCTCTAGTCTTCGAAGGTACTATGTATTGTTAAATCACTCTGTAGATGGCTTTGTCTGATAAGCTCTGGGACGCATATAGGTTTCAATCAAGGCGTTTTCGGCACCGTTAGTTCAACGCCTGGCTTTATCGAGATGGCCAAGATTGGGCATGATGGTATCGTAACCGACACTACCAAACAAGGTGGTCTAGCCGCAGCTTATTATTTCGGCGGAATTTGGGGTTGTTTCATCGGAGGTACGTGTGAGAGGCGGCTTAGAAGGGGTCAGCGTTAGAAGACTCGCTGATTTCGTCCAGGCTGGGTGGGTGACAAGATTGGACGGAAGCGGGGTGTTTTGATTGGGACCCTGTTCGGGGTTATTGGCGCTGCGCTCATGGCGGGTAGTCAAAACTCGGACATGTTCATCGTCGCGCGCGTCATTGCGGGTTTGGGCATCGGCTTCATCAACGCCATTATCCCACCATGGGTGTCCGAGTTGTCGCAAGCTCACGACCGCGGCGCCAGCTTCTCGCTCGTATTCGTTGCGAATTATCTGGGAATAGTGCTCGCTTACTGGATCAACTTCGGTCTTCGTGGATATCAGAGCGAGTTCCGTTGGAGATTCCCTCTGGCATGGATGATCATCCCATTATTGATCGTGGATGTCACTGTGCCTCTTCTGCCCGAGTCACCACGGTAGCCGCGCACATAAGAGTCTCATGGTGAAAGCCGCTAACGAGTTCATTAGGTGGCTCATTGCGAACAACAAGCGACAAGATGCTATCGATATCCTTTGCAAAGTACGTGGCGATCTTTCAGCTACAGACCCAAAGATCCTTGCAGAAGTAGAGCAACTTGACGCGATAGTCGAGGCGTCTCACCACAAGCGGAACAACCTACTGAACATTATACTGGGCGGGCGCTTCTCGGGCAGCCTTCATCTCGGCCGGCGAGCGATGATGGGATTTGCGCTGCAGCTCATTCAACAGTGGACTGGAATCCTGGCCATCGCCGGTTGGGCAACAACGCTTTTTGCTCTTGCCGGCTTCGATTCCTACAAATCGGCGTGGCTTGGCGGCCTAGTGAACACCTTCGGCGTTCCCGGAACTGCAGCGGCAGCCCTGGTAGTTGATAGAATTGGCCGGATCAAGTCATTGATCATTTCCTTCATAACACAGGGCATCGCGTTGTTCATCGTGGCTGCCCTCATCAAGACTTCTCAGGATGTTTCGTCAGTAGATCCTGATCAAGCAGTACGCCTGGGGACAGGCGCAGCTGCCTTTGTCTTTGTCTATATCTGGTATGTATCTAATAATACGGAATTTAAAGTTGTATCTACTGAAACTAGTGTGCCAGGTTCTTCACCATGTTCAATATCATCCCATCATGGGTCTACGGAACTGAGATATGGCCACCGGAAATCCGAGCAAAAGGCTATAGCTTCACCATATTTGGCTGGGCAGTTGGTTCCGGGGTGTAAGTGACTATTTTTGTGGTCGTGTATTGATATCACTCGCGACGCATCACCATATATATCCATCAATCTGACATCCTTGCGTACAGAACACAGTTCGTTATTCCCATCCTTTTGCAACGACTGGGGTGGGCAACATTCGTCTTTTTCGGGGCATTGAATATTGTCGCAATACCTATTGTCTATTACTTCTACCCCGAAGTCGCCAAGAGATCCCTTGAAGAGACCAATCTTCTCTTCGCAAGTGATAGTCTCCTTGTTAAGGCAAATATGCGCGAATACGATCGCCGTATTAATGCTGCGAACGGCAGTATCGCAGTTGCCGCTAGGAAGCTCTTATCAGAAGTTGATAATTACAGCAATTCATCTCTTGATGTCAATGATATAGAGAAGCGTGGCGATATGAAGGAAGGTAGTTAGTACTTTGAGTGTGGTTTGAGCATTTTGAAGGTAATGCCCGTTCTAGCATATACAATACCATGCTAGTGTCGGGATCGATTTGCTCACTAAGCCTGGGTTCATGACCATTTAGAGCCGACATCGGCGAAAGATTCAACTCATCAACGCTTTGCCGTAGACTCCCGGTTTGCCTATGGGCATTCATACACTCGTCAATTCGCGACACTTGTATCTTCAGAATTTCGCTCACCCTTACTCCGCGATGAAGCAATTCTAAGTTATCCAGCAGTTGTGCCATGGGAAGCATTATAGTTCTGACTTGATTATACTCATTCTCCCCTAGTGGTTCTTCGAGTACCGCACCAAGTATTGTGCCAATTCCGCCTAGATGATGTAGCAATGGAGTACTGATTGCGACAAGATATTCGATAGGAACTGAGATGAAGGCTGTTACGACATCGCCAGCGATACGACAGCGATCATGAACGCCCGCCCCCTCCGCTGTGAATAAGACAATCCGAAGCAATTAGAAGCTAGCAGTAATGTTAGCAGCCTGAAATCCAAACAAGTCTTTCTTCGAGTCATATGTCATCTGCAGCGTTTGCTTGAAGATGTCTGGTAGGTTGGTATACATATCCAATGCGCTGGCGTGTATTGACGCAGCCGTTACCATCATCTGATCTTGGTAGATGTTCGTTAAAAATCCCCTCCGTTGACTGCGGTTTTGTTTGCCTCTAAATCGTATTAAGGCGTGCTCCAACACACGATATAAATCAGTGACAAAATTCCAACCATATAGCCAACAATCATTGCAGCTTGGGGGAAGATGTGACTCGGCGTTGTCTTGTAGAGACTCATCCTCAACCTCAACTGGGTACGCCACATTAGCCTGTTGCTCTCTGGACCGAACAGTACCACCCCAGATAACGCTTTGAAAAATACCTAAAGTGTAGATCGACCAGAACTAGACGAGAAGTTTGTTAGTAGTCTGTATTCTTACAAAATGGGGTTTGAGGGACATACCAATCGCCTACGCTCTTCTCTCTCTATCAGACTAATTCCTACAGGCCAGTTCGACTCGTCATGAAGCCCGTGCATATCAACCAACACGTGATATATGCCGAGAGGCTCATGCAAATCCCTGGTACGACTATTTTGGATAGCAGTAATAGCCAAAAGAGCGTGGGCGCGTAGGATATGAATATTCATCTGGTCCCCAACAGACAATAGTTGACGCTGAGTCTCGAAGTAGAAGATATTAGAGTCCAAGCCAAGCAGAGGTGAGAGGTCCCATCGCGGATTAGTGACGGAACCATCCCGGACTCTGCCGGCTACTAATGCACAAATGGCAATCACTGAAATGAACAGCGGCCTATCTGGTGTATACTCGGCTCTTGACACGCGTCTGACGAATGATGGGCGATGGAACAGCGGAAATATGGGGTAGACGATCTCGAAATATAGCTCAACAAGATCGACTATGATGGCTTGCGAAGCTATGGGCGGTGGCGTCCATGGCTCCTGGATTTCGTTCGCAGACGCGCATGCGCCATCAGATGCCTTTATTCGCGCGACAGTCCGGACGGGGACACCCCTCTTCCGTGGTCGACGTTCGAAGGTACATGGCTGAGAAAAATCCCTACAATTATCACAGCTCGTTTCTGCGGGCGATTTCCTACATTTGATAGCGCGTCTGTGGCAGTAGTCGCAAGCTTGAGTCGCGCGTCGCCTTTTGTGAGATGTTAACATGATGATAGACTGTGTAATTGGCAACTTGGTCTCAAATCTGCAAATCCTCATCGCTACCTTTGTACCGGGAGTCACATGAGTGGCGCTCTCTTGATGAAAGCACTTCTACTCACGCTAGCCTCATGTCAACCACTCCATTGCATCTGAAACACCAAATGTCAATCCCGATCGCAATAACTCTAGTATGATAGGAAACTGACAGCAGCCGCTTCCGACCCGTCGATGTTCTTCTCCGAAGAGAATACCAGGAGCCCTTACGCAAGTTCCCCAATTCATCTACTCTAAGAATCGACCGTAGGGAAGTCTCGCTTGTTGTACAGCCTGGTTTGGCGCTGCTATACCCCTCCCCCAACGATTACGCGCAATCGACAAGATATAAGTAAATAATCCATCTTTGGCCTCTCGGTTCTTCAGGATTCAATCAACATAATCCTGAATATGGGAGCAGATGAGTTCATATCAGGATGACGGCCTCGAACTCGCAATGAGACTCTAGAACAAGAACCTCAAGTTGAACCTCGGGCTTAGAGAAGCTCCCGAAACACAAGAAACAGAAATTATTTTTCAAAAAGCACGGTAAAAGTCGTGAGTCGCCATCGAGACTATTGAAACTTCGGTCGCAGAAAGCACGTCCGTGTTCTTATATATAGAACATGCTACACGATCAAACTACACGCCACGACAATACGTCAGAGTTCACAAGAATGCAAGTAACATCCCCCATAATGAGATAAGGCATTACTTTTACAGGCCTCTGAAACACCATCGAGACCGAGCCGTTGCTATGCAGCTAACTGACTGACTTGTTATCATTAACTAAGCACTACGACCTGAAGTAGCATCCGAGTTGAGATAGTGAGGTACCTCAACTTACTGGCAGCTGCATAAACCTTTATAGAGGCATTAAAGATCGAGAACATTCTGATCAAAGTTGGAGCTGGTAAGACCAGACAAGTTCGTACCCTATATGTACGCATTCGAAGAGGGCTGGTGTACATACAGCGGTGGGATTAACAATGAGAAAGCAGCCACGAGCAAAATATACCTAGGTAGTTACTGGGCTTCCAATTTGAAAATATGCACTCTCGACTTTACTATGAGAGCTGCCTCACCGATATTGCGTTAGGAATCTGGCTTCGGCAACAGTGATTGCGGGAGTGGCATTGGTCTCTATTTCTCTTCATAGACAGTTTTATTCGAGACGATATCTTATTGGCCCTACTATTATCAGAACCCAGGCGATAGTGCAGATCTCCCAGAATTGCGATACTTATATCTAAGGTGATGCCTGGGATACGAGCCATTGACCGCAGAACCAATAGTCGGGTATCATATCTACCTCAACAACAACAATCTCGTGTGTTAGAAACTGTTTGCGTCTCAAACACTACTCGACAAAAACAAATTAGAAAGATGATGATCGTTTCCAGATGGGTGCAAAATAGACACTATCGTGAACAAATCATCTTGGTCGTCTCCGCAGACTGTCGCGCTAATAAGATTCGGCAAATCCTTCAGACTCCCGCAGCTATATATAACCTAGTGTTGTTGGCATAGCGCTCGTATATATAAGCGGCTGTGACAGGCTGGCGAGAAAACGTGGCACCCCTGTTGTCGCGACTTACATTTTATGACTTGCTGTATTGGGGTAAGCCGGGGGTTGGGAAATTCTGCTGCCTGGAACAATATCCTTCAACTACTTGGGCTTTGAGTCTTGAAGTGTTCTGCACCTGTAGGGCGTGTATTCCCTATGCAGTTCAATTCCCCTAGCTCATCTACCTAACACATTCACCGACTGAGAGCTGATTCAATTCGCCAATTCGTCTCTAATTCAGAGGTATAGCGTGGGTTTGGGTTTCCCAGCTCGCATCGCTACTGGGGCGTAAGCAAGTCTACTTGGCATTGGCAGGTTACCGCTCATACCATCACCAACTCAATCTCTCACGACGTCTCGAGTTGTGAGATGAAAGAGAGAGTCGGTCCTGAGGCATATAGGTGCAGCTACTGGGAAGCCGATACATGATCTCATTATACAGTGCGTTGCTCCGTCAATTCTGTTGGGATCGTGTGTGAGAACCCACTACGGAAGAAGCATCGGACCTCTCACACGTCTTCTTAAACGGCTGCCTGAAATCTACAAGAGCGGGGGACGGGCCTATCCCTCAGACCGTAACTAGAAACTAACAACCTTGGAGAACTGATAGCCAGCGGTTGCCATGGCGAGCGCGCCTCGGACAAGAGGCGAAATCAAGAGGGTTCCCGTACCCGTCCGCAACTCACCTCATGCTACTGCTCCAGTTCCTATATCAACTGCCACATCCTCACCACCTGTTGCTTCACAAATAATCGTGTTGTCGTCGAGTCTGCCGTCAACGCAAACCCCTTTAGTTGTTCGTGGTCAATCGAGACCACCTCGAGGTCCTATCCCCATTGTAACCACCAATTCAGAGCAGCCCCTTCCTCCTCATCTCGCCCAAGGTCATAGAGGCCATTATCATCACCATCCTCAACCCCCTTTTCCCCATACTATACAGACCATCAGTATGGATCCGGAATCGCAGAGCCACCGGCCTACTCTGCCGTCGTACCTCGAGGAGGACATCAAGGCGGCCGTCCTCGCCTCGATGCAATCTCACGAGCCCTTGCAGCCGATGAGGAAGCGCAAGACCGTCAATTGGAAAAAGGGATTGCGGTGGACGATATTGATCCTATCTCTCTCTCTTCTGGTCAGCCAGATCCCAGTGTGTCTCCTCTTCGACGTAGATATATCGGCGATATTCACTTTCTCTTGGGTACGTATCACACCCTGGACTCAGGGACAATTCTCACCATGAACTACAAAACCTCCAGAGCGAGGCTAATGAGATGTGTGTGTGTGTGTTGATATAGGCACCTCTGCTCGTCGTATGGAACGGCTATCGTCTCCTCAAGCTGAGACAGAAGTTCGACAACGAGAGAATATCGGGTTGGCACGTCGGCCTCGAATCGGCGGCGCTCTTGGGCTGCATCGCGATAACCTCAGTCGTGCTCGTCTGGAGCATCAACGACTATGGCACACGAATCTTGGACTACTGGTACTACTACGAATCCGACTCAGGCCGCAGGAACGAGGTACTAGCTAAGGCTTACGAAATCTTGTCGCGTGGTGAAGCCGTAGGAACCGTCTTCTCAGTTTGTGCGTAAGTCGGCCTGGACTGTCCCTGATTTTCTCCCTTTCGTCTCTGCCATTCACTACTTTTCTTTCTTCTTTTTCATAGATGAGATGTATGATGCTGACTTCTCCCCACCAACAGCGGCCTGCACCTAGTCGTGTTCATCATAACGGTGTACGAGAAGTGGACCGCGCCAAAGCACATGCACACAGCCCTTGCCGCTGGTGATTCCCAGCAGCAACAGCAACAGCCACCTCAGATCATTGTTCAGTACACGCCTACGTGCCCTCATTGCCACAGCCACGAGCCTCGACGCAGCGAAGACGAGAACTCGTCTCTTGCGCGCATTGGCGACTCGCAGCCGCAGGGCGTGGCGCCTGTTACTATTGCAAAGCACAAAGAGGCTATGTACACGGATGAGACTCTGAATGATTATGAGAGTATTACGGGGCTGCGGGCGTGGCGAGGACGTGAGGCGGTGGTTCTTGATGCTACGCGAGGGCATTGTCAGGATGGCTGCGTTGTCATTATCGAAGAATGAAGCAGCTGCGTATTTGCGGATGAGACACTAATGTTGCTTCCACGGTATGATATGGCGCAAAGGCACATTCATTCGATAAAAGGGAAATACCAGGTCTTCTCAGGTTTTGTCATGGGTATACGTTATGATCATTTTATGGTGAATAGGGCTCATTCTGCTTTCATTCCCCTATCCTGCTTACCTAATGCAGAAGGGTTCTGGGTGTCTTGGTGAGAAGGCAGTAGTTTAGAATGTTATCAAAAGATGCCAAAGAGATACCAAAGAGATATGAGGTTACTCTGTGTTTGGCTTTGAAATTCGAAATCTTATAGCATTTATTGCCTGTTATCAACCAACCTAAAGCCCTTACATGAGAACCATTACTTCCCTCCGTGACTTAAGTGCCCAGAGCCCTTGTTAATGCCTAAGGCATCAATTACCGGGTGAAGGTGGGTACGGTAGCGGTGTAACAAAGGTACTTGAATGAGCCAAAAGCGATAATATGCCCCATCTGGTCATAGCACCCCTAACTACTTGATGCTTATCGCTTATCGGCTTCTGACGATCCGCCAAGGTTTAGAGAAATTTTAAGAAAAAAGGTCAAAAAATTTCATAGCCCCACATACTGCCACCCACCTAGGCAGCTTAACAGGCCAACGGCCAACCAGTCCGCGCCTGAACATAAGCCCTTAGCAACCCCACCTACCTCCCACTACCACCCACTACCATCCACTACAGCGTTTCCCGCTACAGCGTCGACTAACAATTGAAACCTTACCAACGCTCAGTGGATGGTGGCTAGAGTGGTACCTACCAACAGTGCCTACTTAGGTACCTTTATTGCCCCTCCTTTCTGTGTACACCCAGTTTCTCTGACTCTCCCCATCAATCATTTTGTTTCTATCCATCGACCAGCTGATTTCCAGTACGTCTTTGTTGGTCACAGCAACGGCACAGAGGACATCATCCCTTCTGCCCATACTATTCGAGCGATATAATCACCAGTCACATTCACTTGTGAGCGGTCATCGCAAAACGAACCAACCCCGCGCTCGAGTCCGTTTTCTCTGGCATCCTAGGCGGGGTAGATTTCTGACGACCTTTTTTTTTTTTTTTTTTCCTTTGCACCCGTCGTCATCACAACTTCTTCCGACGATCTCATAAAATACTCCCTCACTACTAATCAACATGGTTTCCGCATCCAAGGAGAAGAGACTCGCCAAGAAGGCCGCCGAGGGCAAGGGTGAGAAGAAGACTCTCGTCTCCCGCTCCAAGGCTGGTTCCAAGGCGGCATCCAAGAACGCCAGTGCCGCTGGCTCTGCCGCCGGCGATGAGAACCCCCCGGATCCCAACGACCTTCCAGCAACTAGTGAAAAGGATGCCGACAAGGTCAAGCGCCTTGCCGACCAGAAAGATGCCCAAGGTCTGTCGGACCGTATCACAACCGGTGTCCTCGCCTCTATCCCCAGTAGCAGAGACGTCAAGGTCATTAGCGCTAGCTTGACCTTCCACGGTCGTGTCCTCCTCAACGAAACCGATCTAGAGTTGACCTTTGGTCGTCGCTACGGTCTACTCGGTGAAAACGGTTGCGGAAAGAGTACCCTCCTAAAGGCCATTGCTGAACGTGAATACCCCATCCCCGAACATGTCGATATCTACCTGCTGAACCAAGGCGCACCGCCTTCTGACCTTGGCGCCCTTGAATGGGTCGTCACCGAGGCCGAGAAGGAAATGGAGCGCCTGGACAAAATGGCCGAACAGATCCTCGAAGAGAACGGTCCCGATGACCCGGTACTGATGGATCTTTACGAGGTAAGTGCTCTTCGAACAAATATCCCGTGATGCGCTAGATAATGTTGCTGACTCTCCCACCATAGCACATGGACAAGATGGACCCCTCAACCTTCGCCACTCGCGCTTCGCTTATCCTGACTGGTCTCGGCTTCAACAAGACCACCATCAACAAAAAGACCAAGGACATGTCTGGTGGTTGGCGTATGCGTGTCGCCCTGGCCAAGGCTCTGTTCGTGAAGCCCACTCTCCTGCTCCTCGACGACCCCACTGCCCATTTGGATCTGGAGGCCTGTGTGTGGTTAGAAGAGTACCTCAAGAAGTGGGAGCGCACCTTGGTGCTCATCTCTCACTCGCAGGATTTCTTGAACGGAGTCTGCACAAGCATGATTGATATGCGAAAGCAGCAGCTCATGTACTACGGTGGTAACTTCGACTCGTATGTCAAGACGAGAAAGGAACAGGAAGTCAACCAGATGACGGCCTACAAGAAGCAACAGGAAGAAATCAAGCACATCAAGGAATTTATTGCCAGCGCCGGTACTTACGCCAACTTGGTGCGTCAAGCCAAGTCTCGACAAAAGATTCTTGACAAGATGATTGCCGACGGCCTCATTGAGGAAGTCAAGGAAGACCGTGCCTTCACCTTCAGATTCACCGACGTCGAGAAGCTGCCGCCTCCTGTTCTTGCTTTCGACAATGTCACATTCTCTTACTCTGGTAACCCTAAGGATGACTTGTACCGCCACATCGATCTTGGTTTCGATATGGACTCGCGAACAGCTCTTGTCGGACCCAACGGTGTCGGTAAGAGTACACTTCTCCGTCTCATGACGGGCAAGATTTCTCCCACGGACGGTGCCGTCAAGAAACATACCCATCTCAAGCTCGGCATGTACTCGCAGCATAGTGCTGAGCAGCTCGACTTGACTAAGAGTGCCTTAGACTTCGTTCGCGACAAGTTCCCTGAGAAGTCGCAAGACTACCAGTACTGGAGACAGTGCCTAGGCAGGTACGGTGTTTCCGGTACTGTCCAGACTTCCATCATGGGCACACTGTCCGAGGGTCAGAAGAGCCGTATCGTCTTCGCGCTGCTCGCTATCGAATCCCCCAACATGCTTCTTCTCGATGAGCCTACCAATGGTTTGGATATACCTACAATTGATGCTTTGGCCGAGGCCATTGAAAACTATACAGGTGGCGTCATCGTCGTGTCCCACGACTTCAGGTAAGAAAACTTCATTAACATAAGATCGTGAGGGGCTTATACTAACTACACTTCAGATTGCTTGACCGAATCGCTAAGCAGATTCTCGTGTGTGAGAACAAGACAATTAAGCCTTGGGACGGCACAATAGGCGAATACAAGAACTACCTCCGAAAGAAGATGGTGGCTGCAGGAGCTGTCTAAGCTGTGGTGAAGTTTGTTTGATAATTGGAAATATAGATGCATTCCGGGACGGCCTAGGCGGAGAAACTTGATTTATGGGGGTCGCGGCACGGTAATCTCGTGCGAGCGACTCAAAGAACAGGTCTTCGCAGGCTCAAAATTCTGCATGCTGCGATGCATAGCTTGAAGATAGGGGGCTTATAGATTTGGGCATTTGTCGGCTACCATAGATAGAGCCGGATCCAGGGGGTGCTACAAAATTGTCTGGGAGCTAAAGCTTCATACTGGGATGGATGGATGGATGAACGAATGAATGAATGGGTACAATGGGGGCCGGTTTGACGCTTTTGTAATTGATACAATACGCGTCTGGTCTTCCTGGCTGAGAGGGAGGCAATGAGTACAACCATACCATACTACATACTACCTACCTACCTGCTACATAACGGACGTCAAAGTATCGGCGCGGGAAGCGTCACCGTCTTCGCATGTGGGGTTTCCTTTTTTTCGCTTGTTCCGTAATTGAATAGACTTGTTACGCTGAAATGTTATTCGATATTTGTGTAAGCCTGTCACTGTAAGCCGGTACTTTCTCTCTGAGCCCTTTTCGCTACGAGTTTTTTTTATCTACGTAGATATATATCTGATTCGCCAAATATGGGATAACAACCGTCTCATACCTTAGCATGTATATAAAGACGCAGTAATCGCCTAAGTATTACATGTAAGTAAGTACGTACGATTCGCCGTAACAACTAACTTAGGTAGGTATCTAGGTACCCACAAAGTTTAAATCTCAGTTACCTAAAGGTAGCAAGCCCAGAGCACCCAGGTTAGTCGAGGGACCTACTTATTGCAGTGATATACCTAGGAAGTATTATTTATATCGCACCAATGTCTGACTTCGACACTTAACTTCGAACTTGCTAGGTAAGACTACTTCACGTTTAACATCCACATAGCATACATACACTTAGTGACCAATCAGGGATAAAGAAACTAACGCAAGTCAACAACACAACACAAATCAACACGATCGTTTCGTTTCGTTTCATTTCGTATGCGTATGCGTATGCATATCCTCATTGCTTCGCTCTATTGTAAATGTAAATGTAAATGTCACGGGTAACAACTGTAAGATGTGATTGATTTCCATCACATAAGTAAGTATCCACCGCAACTACCTCACTTCGAGACTGACTCTACTCTACTCGGCTGCACTACCATACCATACCATACCATACCAGCCCTCAGTCTCAGTCCGTTCGTTCCATCCATCCTCACTCTTAGTCTTAAAGTTGTAAGGCCTAGAACAAACCAACCAACCAACAAAAAAAAAAGAAATAAAACTGACAACAGTAAGTAGTATGTATGATCGATCGATTGACTAAAGTAACTGACACCCCAAATCTAGGTACTTAAGGGGCAAAAAAAAAAAAAAAGAGATAAAAAGTAAAAAAGTAATAAAAGAACAACGCCTTTCTGATGATTTGATTGCTTTCGTTGGTTCTCTCTGCTTTTGGTTTTGTACAAAATACTCAAGTAAAATTGATAGTCGTCCCCTTCCCTTCCCTACACTTCCACATCGTATAGGGTAGTAGAGAAATGAGACGCACAAACAGTAAAATCGAAACAAAGTCTTTCCGTTTGCGAAAACCTAGGACAACCAGAACAAAACGCCTAACCTCTACACGAATTAATAATTGTACACGAAGAACTGCAGAGACATAACAAGACATTTGTTTTCCAGAAGGCAATGAAGTGAATGAATCAAATATCCATTTCCCCATCGGCAATGGCAAGGCGCTGCTTGGTAGTCTTAGCCTTCTTGCTTCCGCTCTTCCGTTTCTTAGTAGCCTTGGCGGCTTCAGGTTCAACGGGAGTAGCGGTGCCCGACGGTTTATTTTCATCGGCAAAGTGGCCCTCGCCTGCAATCTCACGTTAGTCCTTATTACTCACTTAAACACGCGAGTCAGTGGAGGGGAGAAACTCACCTTCATGGTACATATCGTCGAGGCTGACGGCCTCGCGCTTCCTCTTATTGCCACCGCGCTTCTTCGCCGCCTTATCGAGTTCGCCGCTCTCCATGAGCTCTTTCTCGCGCTGCTCGATGAGTTCGGCTTGCTCGTCATCTGCGAGCCACATGGCGATGTCGCGGTTGCGGTTCTCGGGTGGCCGCCGGCCACTAAAGTCGACACCTCTAGCACCACCGCCCTGGATGACGACACGTTGCACCTCTTCTTTCTGCATCGCTCTCTTACGGATACGTTCCTCAATGGTGCCCCGGGTGATGAGTCGGTAGACTGTGACTTGCTTCGTTTGACCGAGACGGTGAGCACGGTCCATGGCTTGCGAGTCAATGGTCGGGTTCCAATCACTGTCATAGAAGATGACGGTATCAGCCGATGTGAGATTGATACCAAGACCACCGGCACGTGTGGACAGTAAGAAGACGAAGATATCGGGACGAGTCTGGAAATCATGGACCGTGTCTCGACGATCTTCGAGCTTCGTAGAACCGTCAAGACGGCAATACTTGTAGTTGCGGTATGTCAAGTATTCTTCCATGAGATCAATCATTCTTGTCATCTGGAAGTACAAAAGCACACGATGGCCCTCCTCCTTCAACTTGAAGAGCAGCTGGTCGAGCTTGGCAAGTTTACCACTGTCCGTGACGAAGCGGCGCATGCTAGGAACCGTGATATTGGTAAAGCGTCGTTTCTCATTGTCCGGAGTGGGCAATAGTGATTGTTGTGGGTACTGCTCGACAGGCACACGTCGTTCGACCAAAGCCTTCTCCACGATCGAGTTCGGTCCATACAGGGCTTTCCGCATCGGTACATTGAATAGCGTATCTTCGCGCTCAGCTACGGGTGCTCGTGTACCTTCGCAGAAGACATCGACTGGAGGCGCCGACGCTCCTGGCAAGGCCGCCTGCTCTAACCGGCTGAGCCCGGAGGCACGCCACTGCAAGCGGGAGATGTTCATGAGGTTGCTAAGCACACCTTCATTGGTAATGTCCGCTAGAGCCCTCTTATTTGTTCGGGCCGTGATTTGGAACAAGGCATGCTCTGGCGTATAGTTCTTGTCTTCCGGCTCATCGTACACTGCTTGCATATGGCCAAGTCTGTCGCTCTTTGCCACCAAATTGGAAGCGCGAGTGAAGAGATCCTGATGGCTCGCTTGGTAGACTTCCTGTGGGCTGGTGTCGGTGAAGCGTAGGAAGGAGAAAGCGTCGTTGCCTGATGTGCTCGCTTGTATATTTGCGGGATCCCAGATATTCATGAGGTGATTCAGATACTTATTTCGGAAACCAGCACGCTCGTTATTCTTGCCGGCCTTGTATAATCTTCCACCCTCAGTCCACACGAGACGTGGCAGCTTATAATCGATCAAACTGCGTGTCGAATATCCGACGGGGACGTTGTTTCCCTCGCGAACGAATGATGCCGTCTCCGCAAAATAGCCAGCTGAGAAAGGGCTCGTGGTATCCGCACGCTGGAATAGGTCGGGGTGGTTGCAAACCTTCCTGAACTGCATCACCAAGTTCATGAGTGTGCCAGAATCTTGGTCGTCTCCCATTGTCGCCTTCTCAATGAGGTCCATAAAGCTGATCTGGTTCCTCAAGTTCCTATAGTACGCGCGTTGCCTGTAAGTGAGTTCGCAGAACACATCGAGCTCTATCTTGTCACCGAGCTCCTTCTGTACGTGCTTCTTCACACGACGCAACATAAACGGTTTGAGGATCAAGTGCAGCCTCCTAAGCTGGTCCTCATTTAAGGTTGTGTTGCTTTGTGCATGAGATTCGATGTCCTTGGAGAACCATTCGCTGAATTCGTCATGAGAGTCAAAGAGCGATGGCATGATGAAATGAAGGAGAGCCCATAGTTCTTGCATGTTGTTCTGGATGGGAGTACCTGTGAGCAACAGGCGGTTACGGCAGTGGAAGCCAAGCAGGCACTTCCATCGTGAACTCTGGGAACTCTTGATGGCTTGGGCTTCGTCCAGAATCATGTACTGCCATCGCATCTTTTGGAAGTACGCAACGTCGGAAACAACCAGTTGGTACGAGGTAACGAGGACGTGGAAAGGTGCGTCCTTGCGGTAAGTGTTGTGTTTTCTATCCCAGAACTTACGCAATACCTTTCGATCGCCAGCTGTACCCCAGTAGGGAAGTACCTTGAACTCGGGGACGAATTTGGCGATCTCTTGTTGCCAATTGTGCAGCGTTGAAGCAGGCGCGACAACCAGGTAAGGACCCCATATGTCATGCACTTCGGCGAGGTAGGCCATGACAGAGATAGACTGTACAGTCTTGCCCAGACCCATTTCATCAGCCAATATACCGTTGATACCCTGCTCGTAAAGGTTGGCGAGCCAATTGAGACCCTTTAACTGGTATTCTTTGAGTTGGCAGTTCAAAAGCTTCGGCTGCTCGACGGTAACGTCGCCAAGGCCTGTAGGATTCTGGAAGTTCATCTCGCCATCCTCGTCCATATCATCCCGTGTCTTGTTGAAGGCCCGTGCCTTCTGCTGGGCTTCAGCGATTGCATTCTGTGCATTGGCCATGGCTGCTTGTCTCAGGGTTTCCTCGTCTTCGGCGTCAAAGTCAAGCTGATTGAAGTCTGTCACCTTGGAACCCACGGGACCAGTAGGTTCAGCCACGTCCACCTTGTTGGAAGCAGGAACATCGGCAGCAGGTGCGATATCTGGGTTATCTGTGCTGCGTTCGACTTCATCCGTCTTGATCTTCTTGCCAATGAAGTGGGAATAGAGTTCGGTCTGCGAGATCAAGAAGTTGAGCTTCCTCTTCTGGCGAGCAGCTTCGCGGTCGGCCTCTTCCTTGCGGGCATTTTCGAGTTCTTGGCGCTCCGCAGCTTTACGCATATCTCTCTCTTCACGCTCGTTCCGTTTCCAGAAACCCATCATGTCGCGCATGCATCGCTTAGCCCGAGCCTGAAGGTCTTTGGTGCCCTTATTCGTTCTCAGCTGCCAGCGCTTGGCCTCTTTGGAAGCCAGAATGGCCGTTTTCTTCAAGTTAGAAGCCTTAGTAGAGTAGGAATCCGTCGCCAATTTATACGTTTTAACCACATCCTTACGTGCGAGATCACGCCAAATCTGGTCGTAAATTTGATTGTAACCCTTTGACTGGAATTTGGTTTCCAAGGGATTGGGGGGAGGCTCCTCGGCAGCCTTTTCCTTCTCCTTCAGCTCCTTGGCGCTCTCCTTCGCTTCCTTGTCCTTGTCCTTGTCTTTAGGCTCCTTATCTTTGGACTTGCTGAGCTTGATGCGAATCTTGGTCTCTTCCCTTGCGGGGAGTTCCTCACCAGCATCGATAGCAGCTTGAGCGGCCTCGGCGGCGTCCTTCTCGGCTTGCTTTTGCTCCTTGGACTTCTTAGGACGAGTCCCGGTCCGACCCTTGGTCTTCGTCTTCCCGTTACTCTCCTGGTCCGTAGCGTGGAACGAAGACATGGTGCCACCCTCCAAGTTGAGTTCGAGAGCTTGTAGACCACGGGCTGGACCCTTGATGCCCTTCTGGAGGATCAGCCTAGTTTGTTGTGCCTTCTTGTTCGCCCTTTCTGCCTCGCGGAGGTGCCTGGCTCTTTCCGCTTCATCCTCGGCAGCAAGAGCCCTAGCTAGAGCCGCTTCCTTCTGCTCGATCGTGACTTGCATTGATTTCTCGCGTCTCCGCTTTCGCTGCATATCCTTCTTGCGTTCCTTCTCGGCGTAGATCTCCCGTTCACGGACTTCGTGGAGTGCCTCTTCGTAGTGCAACTCGTCATACCGACGTTTTGCAAGGGCCATATGATCCGTAAGCTTCCGTGACAAGAGGCCCGCTAAATCACTGCGACGGATGATACTATCCTGGTACTCTGCCTGTTCCTGATTGAGCTTGCGCTTCTTGATGCGACCGGTGAAAAATTGCTCTTCAATATCCAGTTCCGACAAGTCAACATCGTCGGCCTTGGTATCGAGCTGTTCCAATAGATGTTGGATCTTCTTCTCCTTCTCGGCCGAGATTGGTTTCGGCTTGGGTTGGCCGTTGACTTGCCTCTTGGGTGGCTTGGCAGGGGCCTCTGTCGCATGTTTGGAGGAAGAACGGCGGGACTCTTTCTTGGAGCCCCCTTCAGAGTCTCTGAGCAGTGACTCGCGGGCCTTGCTCTTGCGAGGCGCCTTTTCCTTCTTGATTTCCGCCATGATGGGCGCTTTGGGCTTCGGGAGCGGCTCCGCGCTGGAGAGAATATTTGAAAACGACATGAGTTCCGCTGCACGACTTGGAGTCTGCTAGATACGCGTTAGCACTTTGGGAGAAAACTAGGGCAATATGGGTCTTGGGCAGACAAGTCAGACACGTACACTTGACAAGGCTGCCGATGTAGTGGAGGTAGGCTCTGGGTTCAATAAAGAGGGCAGCGACGGCGCTGGGGTAGACGTCTGACGCGTGGATGACAGAGAATCCGATGGATTCCGGTGGCGGGAAGAGGGAGAATCCATGCGTAAGGTGTTGTTTGATTCAGCGCCGTTCTTGGGGTGCGAGTGTGGATGCGGGCTGCGCGGAGGGAACTTGGAATTGAGCGAGGGCGAGGATGACCCGTAGCCGTTCCTGTTGGAGTGGTTGTTGTAATAATGTGAAGACTCGGTCTTGGATGATGGAGGGTAATCATAGGCATCCGACCGCGACTAAGGAAACACAAGGAATGTTGGTTAGCACCTATCCAGAAGATAAGGACATTGCCCTGATTGGGGCCGGGGCAAGCCAGGGAAGGATATTGTGGGAAGAGTGAATGGAGATGGATGGGCGCTATGGTCAGATTCTCAGTTGAATGAGACAAGGTGGTCTGCCCCCAGAAGGCTCTGCCCGTCAGACAAACATTGGGCCATACACTGTGACACGGCAACATCAATAGGTGGGGGAGGGCCATTGAGCAGCTTCCCTTATTTTTTTTCTTCTTCTTCTTACTTGATGTAGCTCTAGCAAAACGCCGCATTGGTCTAGAGGGCAGGCTTTGTCCACAGCGACGCGACTACGTATTCGAACTAGGGAGGGAAATCACCAACTTGATGATGCAACCGGGACATAAAGCAACGACGGCCGAAATGCCATGAAGAGATGGATAGATGGATGGATCAATGAATGAATAGATGCATGCATCTCTAGATGAATGTACAGGTGTGCGGATGAACGAGTGGGAAAATGAGGTGGTGGTTAGAAAAGTCCAAAGAAAAAATTGAAATATCGATCAAACGAAACATCCCGGTATGGTGTCCCATAGAAACCGCAAATGATCATCATCATAATCTCGAAAACTTACCTGCTTTTGCCAGTTGTCCGACGGTCGCCTCTCCTTGGTGGTATCCGTCAAGGGGTCGTAGAAGCTGCCCGACGGCTTCTCGTGGATCGGACGGGGATAGTCGGCCTTGGGGGGTTGTAGAGGCGATGCACTCGGAGGGCCGTTGCCATTCGCCGAGGACAAGGCAGAAGTGGACGCCATGATGGAGCTCAAGGCCCCGGGCGGAGGGGCCAGAGGAGGCAGATGAGGCAAGGCGGCCGAGCTGGGACCCGATGCAGGCGACAGGAGCGAGGGAGCCGCGAGGATAGAGGAGTGGTGATGCGGCGATGCGTGGTTGTAGGGATGGCTCAGCGGCGATGACAGGGGCGGGTGCGGGCGCGGGCGCGGGCGCGGTCGCGTTGCATCGGTGGGCGTCGTGATGGAGGACAACGGGGTATGGCGTTTGGTGGGCGAGGGAGAGTGGAAAGGAGGAGGAGAGGTTAATGACGCGAGCGACGACGATCCTGGTGGTGGTGGTAGTGCGGCTATGGGTGGTGCCGTTGACGACGCTGTGACGGTGGCGGCGTTGGTGGTGATGGTGGCGTGGTCGTGGGCATTGGTAGTAGTAGTAGTAGTAGATTTACGTGGAGAAGAAGAGGAAGCGGAGGATGAGGATGAGGATGAGGATGAGGATGATGAATTTTTGGAAAAGGTGGTAGTGGTGTTGGTAGTGGTGGTCGCGTCGGTTCCAGCAGCAGCTGTGGGCTTACGAAAATCTAAATGACGGGTTGAGGCCGTGACGGTCGGAGATGTCATGCTAGCGTTGGCGCGACTACTGCTGCTGCTGCTGCTGCTGCTGCTGTCGTGCACCTGGGCACTGCTAAGGTTGGTACTGTTGGTACTGGTGGTAGTAAGGTTGGTGGTAGCAGCAGTAGCAATAGTAGCAATAGTAACAATAGCTGGGCGTTATGTGGGCAAAACCACCAAGGGCATGGGTGCGAGTACGGGGACGCGAATAGTGGGATTGGGTTTGATTACTGGGCGCAGTCTGACTCTGACGATCCGCCGTCGTGGCGGTGGTGGTGGTGGTGTTGCCGTTAGAGTTGGACGTTGAGCTGGAGCTTGCGCTGTTATTATTCTTATTAGTAGTGGTGGTGGTGATGCCGATGGTATTGTTGGTGGAGGTGAAGTTTTGGAAATGTGGGTGAGGATCGGGTTGAGGAGGATGGTGGTGGTGATGATAATAATTATGGGAATGGCTTGAAGATTGGGATGAGAACTGGGGTTGGGGTTGGTGATGGAGACGGGCAGAGGGATGAGGAGGATGGGGATGGGGATGGGGATGGGGATGATCAAGAAGACGATAGCGGTGTTCGTGGTGGTCGTGGCGGTCGTGGCGGTCGCGGTGGTGACGACTTAGGGCCGCAGCATCGCCTGCTGCTTCTGCTGCTGCTGCTGCTGCTGCTGCGAACGAGGAATTTTGATTTGAACCGGCGATGCATGTGGTGGTCCCAGCGCATCGCCCTCCAAATCCCATCTGCTCTTATTAGTCCTCCATCTTTCAGCACCACCACCACC